>RSEF01000010.1:1425057-1438778 GCA_003993805.1 Himantopus leucocephalus | reverse complement strand
GAAAAAGAGGCCCTTCTGCATCCAGGCCTCCATTCCATACCTGCTGCTGTCTCATGCTCTGTAAATCCACAGCAACTGGCAAGATGCTGTCTGTTTGCCCTGGTCCTGCACAGGAACTAGAAGTGATCAGACAGAAACCAGCAGAAACGACATTTGAATCAGAGCAGAGGTTTGCTAATGGGTGCAGGGCCTGAGGATACATTTGGTTCAGGAGGAGGGTTAATACAGCTTTTGATCTGATCCAAACTGGCTGGTGCCTCATCTAGAGGTGACCCTTCTACACTCGCCCCCTGAGCTTCAGCTACAAAATGAGCTGTTTACAGACACGCAACCAAAGGGCCAGGTATGCATATGCATGCATGCAAACACACACACACACACAAAACTTACTAGGCTGAGCCCTTCAAATCCAAATAAAAGTGAAAAGGAAGCCTGTAGGCAGGTGCTGTCATCAATTCAAACTGGCATATGTTGTCAGGATAGAGGACCCTTGAAAATGCAAGAACAGGGATCTAATTCACACCAATTTTGTAAGAAAATCATTCAAATCAGCATATCCCAGCTCCTTATAAATCAATGCTGGCACAGGTACCAATTTGCATGCTGTTATGAGAACAGAGATATGAAAGCCGTTATGCAGAGAGCCTGTCCACATCAGAAACCTTCTCCTTTGAGAAGGCATTTGTGCGCTGGTGAAAGGGCATCACTGGCAGCATCTCATCCTCCTGCGTTGAATGGTTCTGTCCTTCAGTCCAGGAGAGTGCAGCTCTTCGGTGCCAGGTGCACTCTCAGGCCAGACAAACTCATTACGCCACATTTTCCAGCCCATTGAAAAGGCAAAGCGCTGAACTAATATTTTGCTGCAGGCTAGGAAGTCCAGCTGGAACATGACGTTTGCTAGCCTGCGGTTTCCTTATAGTTGGGGCTAGAAGGGCACGGCCAAGTAAGATGGTAGCTGCAGCATGTCTGAGGGCTCTTACTTGGGCCAGCTGAGCCTTTCCAGCACGCAAAGTCCTTCTGTCCCTTATTCATAGAGAAATTTCCTTTCCACTGGAAACACGCTTTGGAGTGAACAAGTTGCATAAGACAGATGAGGAAAAGGTGTCGCTGGAGAGTAGATGAAGACTCAGGAGACTTCACTGGGCTTACATTTTTGAGGTTTTCCTTTGCAAACAAAGAAAAATTACGGCCTTTGGTTTTATCCCCTTTTTCTACTGGAAGTTCAGATTATGAAATGCAAAATGGGAGTCTTCCAGGTTCATAAGCTTTGCTACCAGTTTGCTACACCTGTCAAAAGTGGCTTTACTGTCTAACTAAGAATGTGTGTCTTGTCGGGCCCATTTTTATGGGATCTTGAGGTTTCTTGATCATACCACAAAAGCAGAAGGTGTGGTGTTTGTCATCTTGTTGCTGGAGCACAGAGACTGTAAACAGATCCCATAATGACAGTGGATGGAGACAGTGCCAGGAATGCGAGGAAAGTCTGGCAGGAAGCTTTGAGGAAGCCTCCCATGCTTTGACAGATCAGAATGACTCTTTCTCTTTTCCCTTTCTCTACAGGCAAGAAAAATTCCATTCTGCTGCATAAAGTCCAGCATGACCTCAATTCGGGTGTTTTCAACTACCAAGAGAATGAGATCATCCAGCAGATTGTGCAGCACGACAGAGAGATGGCACACTGTGCTCACAATGTCCAGGCTGCCGCTGCCGCTGCTGCCGCTGCCGCGTCCACACCCACCCCTGTCATCTGGACTCCACTGATCCAGGCACCCCTGCAAGCTGCAGCAGCCACTACTTCTGTCGCTATAGCTCTGACCCACCACCCACGCCTCCCGACAGCCATTTTCCGTCCTCCGGTGTCCGTCTTGGGTTCCCTGGGACAGCAATCCAACCAGACTCCAAGACAGCTGAAAAGGCTTCAGTCTCTAATCCCGTCAACTGGGCCTTCTGCTGTTGGCTCTCCCTCCAGTACTCCATCCCAGCTGCATACACCAGGAGCAGAAACCCCTTCGTCCTCTTCCTTCCACATCCAGCAGCTCGCAGGATTCTCAGCTGCCGCCGGCTTAGGCCAGTTCCAGGTGGGATCTCCTCCAGGTGGCTCAAGCCAGCCGGGTTTGAGCGGCACGTCCTCAGTGGGACTGAGCCAGTTCCAACAGGCACCTTCTGGGTCACCCTTAGGTACAGCTCAGCCCGTGCAGCAGCAGCAGCAGCAGCAGCAGCAGCAGCAGCCAGCCCTTTCCAGCAGTGGATTTGGGCACTTCCAGCAAGCCACAACTAGCTCCCCATCAACATCACTCACCCAGCTCTCATCAAACTCACCCCCCAGTCTTCTCAACCAGTTCCAGCCCACCACAAGACCACTGCAGGGGGGACAGTTACCACAGCTCTCGGGCAGTGGAACTTTGGGGGGAATGAATCACTTCCAAGCCCCTCTTTCTTCCAACTCTCCGTCCTCCAGCCTAAGCCAGCTGGCACAGGCCTCTGGTGGGCCGTCCTCAGGCCTGTGCCAAACACATCCAAGTGCATTAGGATCTTTAACTGGAACGATAGCCCAGCTCCACCAAGAACGGCCACCTTTTGCCTCCATGTCTCCACTACAACAGTCTGGTGTCGCCTCTCCCTGTTATACCCCTTCTGGCCTTAGTCCTCCTAGTCAGAGCCCAGTGGCAACAAGAACTTTTCAATGTGGCCCTTCTGGGGCCTCAGGCTCTCACGGATCTCTGCTCCTGCCTCAGACCGCCAGCCCACCTCCGCAGCTCCTGCAGTCCAAGAGCACGCCGCCTGTGCCACCGGGACGACTGAACCAGGACATCAAGTTGATTTCTGCTTCCCAGCCATCTTTGCCCCAAGAGCTGGCTCAGACACTGAGCCAAAGTTCTCCTCATTCCTCTAGAGAATCTGTTTCCAGCTTCTCTCCTTTTCCTGGCGGAGGGACTGGACTTCTCGGGAAGCCTTGTAGCTCAATTCCTGGGCGTGTGACTTTACCACGTCAGATGTCCTCAGGTTCTTTACCACATCCGCTGGTGTTTGGGGCCAGCGCTGCAGGCGCCGCTTCCCTGACTGCTGGTGGGCGGAAAGAATCCATAGCGCTCACAGGGGATCTGGAACCTGTCAGATCCAAACTGCCCTCCAATTTGTGAGGACTCCTTCTGAGAGCTGGTTATGTCAGCCGTGCAATTCAGTTCCTGATTAGACTTTCATGAATCATTTTTTCCTTTTCTTTCTGCCCCCCGCCCCCTTTTTTCTCCATTTCTTTTGTTTAGTTTAACTGTGATTAGAAACAAACAAAAAAACACACAAAAAAAAAACCAACAAAAAAAGAAGATAACCAGGTATTCTTAGAGCTATAGATTTTTGGTCACTTGATTTTATAGAATATTTTAATACATGGAACAAAAGGATATGAGAAAATTTAATCCAACGAGGTAACGCACAGACAAGGTGTGTGCCTGAGCTGGAACATATGAATGATCAGCCATAGAAGCCACCAAAAAAGGTTTTCCTGTTGAGACAAAGATCCGAGGTTGACGTGGGCTGTAAAGAGGAACATCAGGTCAGGCCGGTAGCTGGTGTTTGTAGAACAGCTCTGGTTGGCCTCAGCTTTGCATGGCTTTGCACCAGCTGTGAACCTGGCCCGCAGCACTTAGTTATGGGGGGACTTGGATGGCTCACTGTGCACATCAGAAAGTTTCACTTCCTCCCAGGTTTTCTCCTGTGATCAGCAGGTTGCAGAGGAAGCAAGACGAGGGGTGAGTTTCATTAATGCAGTCCCCTCTAGGGATTTCAGAAGGGCTGAGTTTTTGTTTGGACTCCATCTGAAGAAGATAAAGGTGACCAGGAGATGGACGGGCCTGACTTCAGATACTTGTCTCTTTCTTATTCCACTGATGCTCTAGTGGGAACGAGAAGCGATCCCTTGTAAGTCACAAGGAGGGCAGTGAATATCCCCTCTGTATTTTTGCAGGCGTCGTGGATGTGGGTTATGGGAGAAGTCCTGTCTCTCTGCCAGCATGCCAGGCAGCTGGCCTCAGCCAGCAGAAGAGCCCAAGCTTCAACCATGGATGGTCTGAAAAGCATGTGTGCTGCCTTCTAGGTTGGGGTGTGCAAAGCAAGGGGAGGGATGAAGAAAGAGGCAGCACTTTAACCTTCTTCCCTCTCTTATTTTAATGTCTCAGTGTCCATGGGCTGACTGCTTTGAAGAGAACTGGATAGAAAAAGATTGGCAAGTGGAGTGCAGTCACCCCAGCCCTCTTCCTCCTTAGCCCAGGGAAGTTTGAGCTTTGAGGCACCAAGGGTAATACCGGTGCCAAGCCAAGAATCCTCCAGATTTGCAACTATGTTTAGACCATTAAACCAGATTAGACCAGAAATTTGGCCAGCCATGGTCCACGCTTTTCCTCTGATGGGGGAATTAAAATCGTTCGCTTGATTTCACCAGCAATAACAGCCTGCACCCTATTGGCTTTGGTCTCGCCCTGCAGTTGCAGCATCACTGGACACATCTGGGGCCTGGAAGGCACCCTGAGCTGGATTTTTTGGGCTCCCCTGATTTAAGGCAGTCAAAGTGGGATGAAGACAGTAAGGGGCTATTGGGTGCACAAAGCTACAGCCTTTACCTCTAGAGCAAGTGTCTCCTTTTATTTTACTTCGATCCTTTCTTTCTCTTTCGTTTTTTTCTTAGGCCAAGAGGTGTCTCCAGCCACCTCACTGTAAAGAGTCAGGTGCTCAACTTTTCTAACACTCGTTAGAAACCCATGTCCAGCCTCCCTCTGTTTCCAGCTATCGTGAGGTCCCTCCAGCCCTCAGAGGGAAAGCAGGACTTCATGCAGCAGTGCCAAAAAACATACTATTATCACAGTAACGATACAGGTTCATACAACTCCCTCTCTTACCTCCTCTCACCCCCAACTCTCTCCCAAAACACTGGCTGACAGTTGTTTTTTTTATACCGAGTTGTTTGCAAAACTCTTTACATGTGCCTGTATCTTGAATGTTGCTGCAAGCATTCCTGGGCACTCCTGCTTCAACGTGCTTTGGTGGCTCAGAATTCAGATGTAATCAGCTTTGGTCTTCCTTAAAGGGTCAGGGGAACTCTAGAAATGTTTTTTCTACTAGCTACATACAAACTATATATGTGTGAGTGTGTGTGGTGGGAGGGGTGCGTGCGTGTGTGTGTGTGTGTGTGTGTATAGATTTTATATATCTATCTATATATACACACATGCTTTTATATATATAGTATACAGTTATACACATATGTAGTCTATTTATGCACATGTGTAAGTACGCACACACACACACATATATTTATATATATATCTCTCCTAGTTTTAAAATACATGTCAATTTTGACCCTCCTGTAGGAGTGATTGGCGGGTGATAATTATAATATATAGATCCTGCTTTTCCAAATATGTACAGGTTCATCTTGAAACAGACTCAGTTGACGGAATTGAAGCAGACTCACAGACCCTCTCATGTTTTCAAAGGTATGAGGCAGTTCCTAGAAGGAAGACTCACAATATCCTTTTAAGTTTTATATTTGTTTTAGCAATCTTTTTTTCCCTGTATGCTAGAGGGCCCCTAGAATGAGCATCTCAGGAGGTTGGGAGCTGAGCTGTTTGGGTCTGGTGTATCTAAATATAAGCAGGTGGGAAAGGTCTTCAGCCCAGCAATGCCAAGCCCTCATGGATGACTGTCCTGTGACTGCTGCATTGGTACTTGAATCTCAACAACCCCTGTGGACACTCAGACAAATGGAGGTGCACAGAAACACCCTGAGGGCTGTCTCTGGTAGACGTGCGTTCCATCCACCAGTCTGGTGAACATCCTTCTTCGGTTGGGTTCCTTTGCTTTGTTTTTCACGGGGATATTGTTTGATTTTCCAGTTCTTAGCAGTGCAGTAGCCAATATTGAGTTATTTCGACTGGACCCCAGTCAACACTAGGCTTGTCTCAGTAGGTGGAACTATATTTATTATTATTGTTATTTTTCGTTTTATTTTGGGGGGAAGGGAGGGAAGACTTCTAGGGGTGGGGTTTGCAATATAAAACACACAATAAAAACCTTAGTAAATAAAAACGTGAAAAACCCATCCCTCTGACTTGCTGTCTGCTTTAAGTGTTGAACTTCAGGCAATGTGAGATGAGGTTTAAAGAAGAAAAAAAACTTGGGTGGCCTTTCAGTCCTCTCCAGTTCAAGAGAGAAGATGCTGGGGTTCGTCTCCCTTCCTGTCTGTGTTTTTCTGATGTCTTTAAAGTTTTAGTAGTGTGTTTAGCTGCTGCCACATCTCCATCTCACACGTTCTTGTAGGAAGTCTGTATTAAGCCACTGACAGTAAAAGTTTAAAACTTTTGCCTACACTTGAGTTTTTAACAGGAGAACAGTTGTTTTGCAAATGTGTGTATGAAAATCCTTCACGATAATGACAGACATGGAAACGCTGGCTGACTTTATGATCTTCGGAGAAGAGCCTGAGGAGCCCTACCAGAGGATACAGACCTTAACAACTTGGAATAGGGACTATCACAGAAAGCGGACAAAAAATGGGAGAAAGGAAGTAGCCGTTTCGAGGTCTCAAACGGATGATGCTAAGGTCAGGACCTGATGTATTTTAGGAAGGTAAAACTAGCCTCAACTCCTAGCTTTCATGTCACTCCTGTGAGATCCTCTTTGAGTCTTTGTCCAAACCCACTCTAGGAAGTATGCACAGAATTGATGATTTGGGTCAGTGGCTCACACGGGAGCTGTATGGCCTCGTGGCCTTTCTTCATAGCCAAGAAAACGTACAGCCTGTGGCAGTGAGATGTAGCTAGATACCATCCTCCCTGCTCCCTCTCCTCCAACCAATTGATATCAAGAGCCTCACCTTTGTGCAGTGCCTCACCTCTGCCTTGCTGATAGTCTCACAGTCATTTTTCCTTCTCCAAAATCTCATTTTCTTTGTACCTTCTCATCCAATGGTTGCATTTAGCCCTCTGACATTTTGCCCAGCCCCTGAAAGACTTGATTTTGCTAGCACATCAATGGTGTATCTTTCCTGCTGAGAGGAGAACAAGGTCCAGGACCTTCTTTACCAGGACTCCCAATGCCAGAGATGGAAAAAAAAAAAAACTAAAAGGGAGCCCTAGGGCCATGAATGAAATCAGTATTTTGCAGAGAAGGATGCACAGATGCATGCACACTTCCACTGCAGCACAGGCTCGATCCAAGCAGGACACTCCTTTTCTCTTCCCTCCTGCTTCTGATGGTACAGGAAAATGGGACACCCTGTCGGTCTCCCTCCATCAATTCTTTGACCTTGTCTGGCTGTAAATGAGCAGAACTGGTGAGGAAAGAGTAAACCAAACATTTTAATCGGAAAATGCCGTGCCCTTGAAACCAGATGGTTTGAAACCAGTTGCTCAGCCTGGTGGGTGAATTGTCCTGGAATTTCAGTGAGGGAAGTTCAGGCAGTAAAATGTTGGTTTTGCCTTTCAGAATGAATGTCTGTGCTGGGCTTTTTTTATTTTACACACCATTACTATTCCAGAGGAAACTGGGATTGTGAGTCAGTCCTGCCCAATCAAAAATTTCTTTTAAAATTCTGTTTCACAGAAGATCAGTAAACTTTCAGGGTTTTCATGCTGGAATAGAACAAAATCCAAGTTTTGATCTCTTAAACTTAGAAACCTGCCAACATCTTGGTTCTCTGCCAACATCTTGCAGGGATTCAAGACATTCAACACAGCTAGGAGCCATGTCTCTGCTCTAGGCCATTGTGGCTCAGGATGGCAGAGACGGTTTTTCCCTGACCAAAGAAAAGCCCAGGCTCCGCTCTCCGGAGAAGCCCCACCAGTTGTAGCAAAGCACGCTTGGAAGGGCTTGACTGGTTTAACATGTGTGTTGGTGCCTCATTTTATTGAAAGGACTTAAGACCTCACTCGGATTTTGTGATACTTGCAGACCGGCTGGCAGGAACCAACTGTTCAGGTACCAGAGCCAATTCACCCTCCTATCAACAGGGTGGTTTTTCCACCTCCTGATCACTACTACCTCCCCTGCAGTGCCTTGTGAAGACCCAGCCTGCTGGTGTGGGAAAAAAGCAGGATCACCAGCTCTTGTGATTTCCCCCTTTCCCCGGTTGCAGTTTGGCCAGGACCATTCATGGGAATTTCAGCCTTGTCTTGGGAAACTGTCCCGGACTGGCTGTACACCTCGTTCACCCTCCCTCCAAGAGAAGAGCAAACAGTCTGTAGTTGCTATGGGAGAGAGGCAGGGGCTCCCAAACTCATACCTCTTGGACCCTGTGAGTGATTTTGGGGTGTTGAAGACAACAGGACAAACCTATTCCTGATGATGCTTTCCTGCAGGCACTGGGGTTGTCTCGTCCCCTGTCTGGCCAGCATTAGACAGGAAGGAAAGTGATGCCAGAGCTGCAGTGAGGAGCAAGCTGAGGCTCAGCTCCTGGAAATGAGGTTTTTCTTCCTCTTTGCAAACTCACTGTGAGCTATTTGGAACAGCAAGGTGATGCGGTTCGTTGAGCAAAAAATGGTAGAGCCCTGTGTAGACACCAACCTGGCAGGACCCTCAGCAGACCTCTTCACTCAGTGTTGTCCTCCAGCCACAACCACTGTAAGAGAGGCCCTGCAACATCTCTGACGTGTCTGCAGGAAGTCTGGCACTGGGGATGGGGTTGTGCATACCCTGGCTGAGTCCTTTTTTAATCTCCTCTGGAAATTCAGGAATCTCATAGCACTGGGCTAGTGGACTAGTGGGCTCAGAGGAGGCAAGAGGTACCCTACAAGGTACTTCAGTGAATGCCCAGAAGGAAAAGGGATTTGCACCTTTCTGCTCCTTGCTAGGGGAGACATTAGTGTTAGGAACCACCACCTTAAATAAATGAATACATCATAGTGTATATTTTATTTAAAATAAAGAAAACTGGACACGGATGACAGCTTTCGCTCATTCACTCCACTCAGCCTCAGGGGCTTGTACCTGCCAGCCCAAGGGACTGATGTGGCAGTGGGACATGAGCTGCAAACCACATGAGCCAGACTCTACATCCCCGTTATTTTGTGGCAGAAGATCACTTTGGGATGTGGAAGGGAAGATGTGCACAAGGCAATCCTCCCATTTGTGTGCAAACCACAGCACGTAAAAGGCAAATGAGAGAGTTGCTCAAGGCCTGGCAGGGTCACCCACTGCGGCTCCTCCACCGTCAGGCAGAAGCAGGAGGAAATGGTGGCCAGGCAAAGAGGTGACATCTCACTGCTCACGCCCCTGTAGGACAGCACAGGACTTTTCCAACCCCTCTGCTGCCAGAGCTGGAGGAGGTCGCCCACATGAGCTGCTCGGCAGCCACCTCAGGCCAGACTGCCCATCACACCACACATCACTGCAGAGAACTTGAGTGACTGAAGGGGCCCCAAAACCTCCCTAGGGGACTGGTGACGTGGTGAGGGGGGAGGAAGGTGAGAACGCAGACAATATGTTCGTATCCTCAGGTGATGGGGTAGACCAGCCCAGCCCATCTCTGCCAGCAGGTCCTGTACCTCGCTGGGACAAGGATACAGGACAGGAATACAGACCCTGGGGCAGGCACCAGGGTGGGTGCAAAGTCCTGTAGCTGAGGGAGCTGGAGCACAGGGAGGGAAGGGAGAGGGGCCAGGGTTGCCTTCTCGACAGCCCTGGCAGTGAGGTGCCATGCTTGGACTGAAAGGTTGACCAGGAGTTTCTGCTTCCCATAGGCAAGGGCAGTGTTACAGCTTCACCGCTAGTGAACCGGAGACAACAGCTGCTGGCACCAGAGTGGGCCCAGCATCTGATGAGGTGCATCCCTTGAAGGTAATTCTCCCTGCCCAGCACTGTCCAAGTCCCTGAGAGGTTCAGCTGGGGCATCAGTACCATGTGAGTCCCAGGAGAAGGGAGGGAGAAGGCCAGCCCGTGCACCCATGCCCCCATGCCCATTCGCCCTGGGCACCCAGTGCCAATGCTCTGCTCCAGTGCTGACCCCCTCTGCCAGGCTGGTGGGGTTGTGGTGCAGAAGAGCTGGACCAGGGTGATGGCTGCAGGGGGTAAAGGCCCAGGAACTGGGACGTACTAGCATAAACAATTAGTCCATTTTTGCTGGTGGCACTTCAGTGCCATAGACTCCCTCCCCATCCACCATTACCCCCTTGCAGGTGCCCCTCCATCCCCCGCAGAGGTGAGCAACTGGTGGCCTGTGAGTAGGGCTGTGGGTGGCCCTTTCCCACTGCCAAACTAAAGCTGGGCTCGACAGGAAGAGAGTGAGGGCAGGTAAAGATGCAGTTTGGGTTTGCCCTCAGGAGTCAGAGGTGGTTTTGCAGCTGCTTTTCATCAGCCGTGCGGTTCCTTGCTCAAGTGCCTCCCTTTGTCCGCACTGGGAAATGCTCGGTTTGTGATGCCAGGTTTTGTGTGTGCATGTGGCCCCTCAGCCGGGGTGTGACCGGCCAGTCAGTTTGGTTTCTAAGCTCAAGCCTACGCTCAGAAATCTGCAGAAGTTAAATCAAGACATTTATGCACATTGTGAGCAATACTAGCCCCCCTCTCCATCCCCCCACCCCCTCCCATCTTGCAGAGGTGTAGGCTTAGCTGAACACGGCTTTTCTGGCAGGAGGGAACAAAGTGGAGAAACCAGGACACACCAAGGCCCCGTCCCCAGGTCACAGCTGAGCGCTGCCTCTTTTCGACACAGACCATCAGTGCTCAGGTCTGAGGTCCCAAGTGGTTTTTTCCCCCTGTTTAAGGTGTTGGGCTGGGAGGCCCCACTGGACACCCACGATGCCTCTGTATGTGAGGTGTCTGCTATCAGTGCCACCCTCCCCGATGGCCCTCTTAGCAGCACCTCAGTGAAGCTGTGGGGGAGCTGAGGGTCTGGCCTGCCCAGGGCTGTGCTGTGATCAGAGCCAGTGTGGTGCTGGTTCCAACGTCCCCAGCCCTGTCCCTGCCAGCCACTGTCCCTGACCCTGCCTGCCCTCTGCTCCCAGCAATCCCAGTGGTCTGGATTGGCAAGGTGTCTTCAAACAAATCCCCTCACTGCCTGCTTTCTCCCTGTTGGGAAAAAGAGGGTGAATTTTCACACATGAGTATATGCATGTTGGTTTTGCCAGAGGTTATTTGCAGAGGCCTCAGACATCTCATCTCCCTAATTCCAGCACACCGAGCCTGTGCCTAAGCCCCACTTTGACTTTAGGCTCTGATTTTAATGGAGCTGAATATGGTGCCGTCTACTATGGGCAAATTAAGGGAAGAAAAATCCTAACTTGGTTCACGCCACTTACAGTCGCAGGAAAGTAAATTGATTTTCTTTTAAGAAGGCATTGCAAACCAGCTGCCTTTCAGCCTCCAGCTACCAGCTGACCCTAATCACCAGCAGTGACTGTTCCGCTCAAGTCCACCTTTTAGCAGGCACCTGATTAGAAAAGACATTGACTGAAGTCTCAGAAGAGGTAGATGCTCTTTTTATTTTAACGGAGGAAAACCGACAACTTGATAGGTTGAAATAGGAGCTTTAGCCCAGCAAATCCCAGGCCCTTTGTAGGACTTCCACTGAGTGACCTCTTGTTGGCATGGGCACTGCAGGACCTGGCTGTCCTGCCCTGTCTGTGGGGCTGGCCACCTCCTCCAGAAATGCCCCCCACCCCCCTCCAAGTGTGTGCCAGGAAGGGAACGGCAGCTGGCTGAAGCTGTCCTGCAGTGCTAGGCAGGAAGGTGTTAACAGCATCTCCCAGTGCCACATGTCTAAACGCCTTCCCCTCTCTGGGAAGCTGCTCTCCCTGACTGTGCTGCAAATTAGACAGCTCTTCAGGGTCATTTTATTTTTTTTTTTTTCTACACCCGCTTTCTTCAGCTGTGATGGGAATGGCTGGGGCTCGCCCACACACAGCTCACAGCAGCCTCTCTGGAGGAGCACGCGTGCTGTCCCCCTCCAGCTCTGTTGGAAACAGCGTGCAGGGCCAGCGGGGGTGGCTCATGGGAGGGCATGGCCAGCTGCCCTCCCCAGACACGGTGCTGGCTCTCAGGTGTCCCGTCCACCCGCGCTGGCCTCCTGCTGTGGCCAAAGGATGCTGTCAGCTCCGGCCTTGTGCATGCCCATCACTGTCAGCTCCTCTCTGCAGAGGCTTGGTGCTGACATGCTGCTCCGCCGCACTGTGTGGGCCAGCGCAGCCCCTGGAGTGGCTGACCAGAGAGCAGGGGAGCTGGAGATGGGAGCTGCTCTTTGC
This sequence comes from Himantopus leucocephalus, assembly GCA_003993805.1. NCBI lineage: Eukaryota > Metazoa > Chordata > Aves > Charadriiformes > Recurvirostridae > Himantopus > Himantopus leucocephalus. The sequence goes on along the minus strand of RSEF01000010.1, from coordinate 1,426,551 downwards.
TATTGCTGATGCTCCAGTTGGCCCAGCTGCCTCACCATCCTGGAAACAGCCAGCTGGGAGAAGGGAGCTCACTGTTACCACCAGCCATGGGGAGGGGTACAGCACATCCTGGCACTGCTGGGGCAAACTCGCCAGAGTCAGAAGGACCTGGCAGACTTGGGAGTGACTTCTTGCTCTTAGCAAGAGACGAAAGGTGGAGGACAGGGCTTCAGTGCTGCTCCTTTGTAAGCATTTCTGCTTCCCTCCCCAGGAGCAGCCTGAACGTACTGCCAGGAACACAGGACCCCTGGCCAGCCTGGGGAGGGAGGGAACACCATGTTGGGGAAAGGACATTGCTGGCCCGAACCACATCTGTAGCTCATGGCTGCACTGCTAGGCAGGAACAGTGTCCTTGATGGATTATGAACCTTTTCCCTAGTGCCTCAGGCTCCTCTTGCAGCTCACGGTTTGTGGCAAAGGTTTAGTGCTGGGACAACTTGATCTTTCATGTCACTGTACGCCTTGTGCTCCTGGAAAGGCTGTGGCAACTGAGGACGTACATGCTTAGCTCTAGAAAGATGCTTAGCGTGTAGCTTTTAATCAGCTCGGCCATGAAGGCTTGAGTATGACACCATATAGCCACGGTGAGGGTACCTATAGGAGCTGCAGATACCCCAGACATGAACAGGGAGACCTGGAGGCACTTATGCATGGACACAACACACATTTTTTTCCTCCCTGCCTCCAGCAAAATGGTCTCCAAAATCATAGGGTTTGGTTCAGGTACTATGAATTTGGTTCAAATAGTGTGAAAACAGGCGGACATCAGCCTCGGGGATGCAGGAATGTCCTCTGAGAGCCCATGAGGGGACTCTGCATCCATCTCTAGTTTGTCGTGATGCTGTTGTTTGCTTGCTGGGTTTTACTAGATCTCAGTGGCTCATAGCATGTCTCACACAGCACCTAAAGGAACCCTGGTGGGACAGGGCTGTCCCCACTCCAGCCCTCATCTCATTAAAATTCCACTGCTGCCCAGCCCCCCATTTCCAGGCCCTCCTGCAAAGGAGCCAGGCTGGCCTGCAAAACAAAGCCCAGCCCTGGTTGGGCACCCAGGCTAATGGTCTGCAGCTGGGAAGGGGCCCTCGCCCTGGGGATGGAGATGGGAAACACCTGGGGGGAACATGAGACACTGGGGCAGACTCCAGCCCTGCTCCTCACAGCAAGCAGCAGGCTTCTCCAGGTAAGAGGGGTGGTAGGGATTTTGGGGTGGCTTCCTATCTGAAGTCCATCTTTTTGGGGGTGCTGGTGGTCCTCCTAATTGCTGGCTGCTGGGAGCAGCTGTGGGGGAAAGGCTGAGTTCTGGCTCTGTGCTGCCAGTCCCCAATGGGGACTCTGTCCCCCTGGCTGCGGCTGCCCTCCACTTAGAGGTGGCCCTGGGGATATGGTTGGAGTGACCTTTCCAGGCCCTCCTGCAAAGGAGCTGTGTTGGGAACTGGCTGTGTGCCCTGTCCTTTG
>RSEF01000010.1:1402328-1424957 GCA_003993805.1 Himantopus leucocephalus | reverse complement strand
GGCAAAGGGTTTATGGATGACACCAAGGGAGGCATAGAGCCCCCGGGGAAGGTTTCCCTGGCAGCTGCTCACTGCCCACGCCTCAGTGCCCTTCTCCAGTGACAGGGGTTTTTTGTAACGAGGCTCCAAATCCTCACTGCAGACAGTGAGGAGATTGATGGGAGCAGTGTTGGGACTGGGGCTGTGCCTCATAAAACAGCAGCAGCTGCCAGGGAAACCCCTGTGCAGGAGGGAAGCCGCCCTGGCCTCGCCATCCTCAGCGCAGAGCTTGGCCAGATGAAGTGGATGCTGTTACCATGGTGACGGTGCCCACGGAGGAGAAATGGGGTCTGGTGCTTTCCTCACGTACAGGGATGCCGGGATCGGGGAGGATGCTGGGCGGGACAGGGCTGTCAGGCACACAGCCATCCCCGCTTTCCCGTTCCCCTGGGGAAACCCCTCCCCAGGCTCTCCCTGGCCAGGGCACAGGGCGCGTGTCTCATCCCAGCTGGGCTTTACTGCAACCCCCCCCCTCCACCATGGTGCTGCGACCCCAGAGCCGGGTGTCCCCACCCTGGTCCCCTTGCCCTGCTGCAAGATGGGATGTGGGTGACTGCTTTAGCGGTGCCCCTGGGAGACTGCCCCAGCAGCGTCATGCTCCCTGTGAAAGGGTCCTAAGGTGGGGCCTGAAATGAGGTCAGGGCTTTCCAACACACACATCTGAATGTCCCCACTCTGTCTGCAGTGGCCCCATCAGCCAGGGACACTGTCTGAGGCTACAAATGGGGTTGCTCTTTCTTTTCCCCTCAGGTGTGCAGCCCAGGACAGAAGACCTTACCCCCTCTTTACAGAATGATGAAATTATTGGAGGTGGAGGCACTGACAGCCAGCCTAAAATGGAAGAAGGGGAAAAGGAACACAGCAAAATGTCCAGCTAGAGGAGCCTGTGACTGTCCTGTGAGTGCCCTTCCCTTGCCTGGGGCCCGCTAAGGGTGAGTACTACTGATTTGGATTAAGTTAATATGTGATGATTTTATTGCTACGTCTCTGGCATGTATTAATTCTCCCAGCCTTTGTGGCAGTGGGGCGCTGCAGGATGTTGTAACCAGGGCTGTCCTGGGTCTGGTTCAGGTGGTGAGGGTCTGCAGATACTAGAGCAGTGCTACATCATGTTTCCAAGGCTGGCAGCGGTGTTACTGGTGTGTTCGTGTGTCGAACAAAAGACCACCAAAACCAACCCTGACAGGCAGAGCACACTGCAGCATCCCCTTAGCCAGCGGCTGCTTGGCAGCTCACTGAGGGTGGCATGTCCCGAGTCAGCCGGGTTGGGGAACAGAGAATTTACTCTTAAGAAATTAGCAAGGAATATTAGCATTTGCTCTACTTTGCAGCCCTATGGGAGGCAGCTGTCTTGGCCATTGACCCTGCAGAGAGGAAGGTCTAGAGCAAAGGCAGTGTGTGCTGGAAAAAGGTGGGGAAAGGGGCTGAAATTGGGAAGTAACTGGAAAAAGTTGATTCTCATTTACTGAAGGACAGGGAATAGGTTATTGTCGTAGTGTAACTGCTGCCAGCCCTGCCTGTGGAGGGAAATGAGTCAGGCACCTGTGGGTGTCGGGAGTCCTGATCAGAGAGCCTCTCTCAGCTGGTGGAGAACACTTTCCCCTGGAGCAGGGTGGCCCAGCAGCACTCAGAGTAGGCTGAATCCTTCTTTGCCTCCCCCTCATCAGATTTTAGTTCGTCTCCCTGGCAGGCTATCACATTCAGGCTTTTCCTGCCTTTTCAGAAGGCAGGTATAGACTCTGGATCTGTGGGTGTTTGCCACTTTCACTCTTGGCTCGTGTTCTCTTTGCCACATTGTGCCTGCCAAAGGTTGGCTTTCCTTTTCCAAACCCGCTGGTCCTGTCCGCTTGCCTCTGCCCCTGTCAGCCCTGCACGTTTGCTTCCTAGGATGATTGTCCCCTTGACTTCCAGCGTGTCCATCCCACTGGAGAGCTGGCAAGCTTTTTTGGAGGCAGGAATTTTGCTGTGTCTGCTTACGGAAGGTTCTAGAGAGTCACACCGCAGCTTATTTGGCTTTGAAGAGTCACGCAGGCAGTATGTGTTCACAGCTGTGTAGTAAGGGGAGACGTAACCTGGCTGAAGCCTGTGCAGGGTTAGGGGAGACCTGCCCCCCACAGAGACGTAATGGTTTAACACTTTTGGCACAGGCAGTTTAGTTAAATCATGTTAAGCCCCTACAGGAATATCTTTAGTTGAGATGAAATGGGAATTTAAATCCAGTGCCAATTCCTCTTAAGACAGGCAGCTGTTCTTCATGGGGCAAAGCCTGCAAGCGGTGCACCGCTTTATCATCAAAGGTGTTTGAGGCAACCCCTTGCTTCCATGTTGGAAGCCAAAATGCTGGCAAGGCGTAAAAAAACCTTATACTTTGCAGCCTGAGTTCTTTACTGAACCGCTACTAACAAGAAAGTGTCGCTAATGTTAGTCTCCTTAACCCAGGCTGAAGAGAAACCATTCAGCCTCTTCCAGGTGGGTGCAAAAATGGTGCAGGCTGCGGGTTTGCGTTGCAGCGTCCTTTACCAGCAAGTCATCGCTGCCCTCTAGTGTCCCCGTCCGGCACAGGTCCCAGCAGGTACTGCTTCTACCGATCCGCAAACGGGCTACAGGACTCTCAAGGCCTCCTACAACTGGCACCTCTTCATCTGGCTTGATCGGCAAAGCTATGTGCGCTGACACAGCAAGAAATAGCCTTTTGCTTTTAAAGCTAGAGGTTACCAAGTAGAGGGCAGGGTTGGTTGGGTTTTCCCCCCCCCCCCCGTATCCACTCTGCCTGTCTGCACCTCAGCTGTGCCTTGTGACACGCCAAACTTAATGATTAATGCCTTTCTTCCCAATTTCTCCTTTTCTGTACACATACACATGTGCAACCCCCACCAATTCTAGCATGGCTGAGCAGTCCCTGACCAGCTGCAGGGTCACAGCATCCCTTCCAGAGAATTTTGGGGTCCGGCGCCCACCTGAGACCTCAGTGTGGTTGCACAATTTAATGAGTGAACAGAAGGCTCTGATTAGCAAAATGGGGGGGGGGGAAAGCAAGGGCTGCAAACCACTGCAGTAGCTTGTATTCCTGTTTGCAGAGGTGAGGATGAGGAATGGTGTAGTGCTCCCAAGAACACGGGACGCAGTAAGTGGGGAAAGTGGCTGGCTTGCAGAGAAGTGGCTGATGTAGCACGAGTCTCTAGTATTGAAAGAAAGGCCGGAGCTAGCATGAGGGTAATGATAAGGGTTATCAATTACTGCACTTTAAAATCTATAGACAGAAAGTGCTGTATTCAAAGAATGACAGTATTATTTTTCTGTGATTTACTGGTTTACTAGGGCTATTAAATGTACTTTCACTGATTTGAAACCCTTCCTTCTGATGCTTGCTTGTTAGAAGGTGCTACTATCGCTGTTGAGCTTTGAAATGGAGGGGAGTTAGCCAGAAAGATGTTACAGTGTCTGCGCAAAGTCTGGGCGGGGGGAAAAACAGTTCCTCTTCTTTCTCTGGAGGACACAACTTACCAAACCACAACAAAAAAGGTGCGAGTAAAATTCCAAACCTGGTCACCGCACTGATTAAGGGGGGGGAAAAAAAAAGGCACAAGAATAATGAAGAAGAGAACAAACTCTCCAAGCAGACCAGAATTTGATTGGATTAAAAAAAGTGTATTGGATGTCCAATACAAAATAATAAACATGAAGTTATTAAAAAAAGCCATAGAGTATACAGCAAATACTACAGAAAAGCAAAAAAATTGTACAGAAAGGTAGACGTCTACAGCAGTCCTCAAAATTATTCTACATGAGAATCATAAAACAATATACAGGTTTGGTTTTTTTTCCCCAAATGTCTCTGAGGGAAGCTGCCACTTAACAGCTTGACTATGACACTACAAGGATACACAATGTTCCAAATTTAAAATCACAGGATATGTAAGAAAACGTAGCATTAAAATGTGAAAAAGTGCAATACAGATTGTACACTGAATTGAATAAATGTTTTCTTCTTTTTTTTTTTAGTTTAACCTTAAAAAACCAACTTTGAACAGTTGTTTTATCATTAAAAATATTCCCCCTCCCCAAATTCAATGACGATATTAACATTCATGGTGTTATACATAAGTAATATTCACAAAGACCCACCAGCTAAGAATACTGTGTATGTAGGATGGTATTTCTTTGGGTATAGGTTAAAAAATAGGCAAAGGAAAACATCCACCCCCTCCTTTCAGGACAGGGTGCGTATTTTATTATTTAAATACATATTCTGTAGCTTATTTTGCCCTGAATTGTATTGATTAAAAGTCCAAACATCAATTATCCAGGTGGCCCACGGTGCTCCTATTAATTTGATTCTCCCCCCAAAAAAATAATAAATAAACCCAGTAAATGTCCTAGAAATGACAACACAAAGAGTCCAGGAAAAGAAAGGAAGTAACACTACGACCCAAACCCCTGCTGCTCTCCAGGACGATTCATTGGCTCTCCCTCCTCTTAGTGACACGGGCTATGAAAACGGGCCCAGAGCTTTAGCCACATGGATAAAAGAAAATAAATGAAGCAAAGTTCTTGGTGGTTGGTTTTTTTTTGTTTGTTTGTTTTTTAATTTAAGCAAATTACAGTATTTCCTTTTACTATTCCAACAGGTACAGCCATCTAGCAGAGGCATGGGGGGGGCTACGGCAGCAGTGCTCCCGTTACCTGCGTGTTCGCCATCATTATCGCCCAGCTGCCGCGATCACAAATCTGGCTGCTCAGGAGGAACAGCTCCTCCATCTGAGTCATCAGTAAGTTCTGAGTTTCCTTTCTTCTTAAAAGTGAAATTGCACAAGAATTTGTTAGGCAGCTCTGGGTATTGGGGTTTTTCTTTTTTTTATTAAAATACAGTCCCTCTTTTTATGCTCCTCACCGAGTAGGGCAGAGCCAGGCAATCGCACCAGGAGAAAACAAACCCCTCTTCCTTCCCCTCGTATAGGAGTTCCCTTTTAACTTTGCTTCCTTTCTAGACAGATACGTGAACAGCACCTGAGTCGCTAATACTGTTTTTCTTTTCAAATGGTTTCAAAAGTGTAAAAAAATACATTTTTGCCTTGCTTATGTCTCTGAAGAATCCTTAAGAGAAGGATTCTTGTTTAAATGGCCTGGGATAGAGAAATTGCACTGGGGTGGGACTTGCCGCTGAAGGATCCTGTGGACATGTAGCGTTCTCAAAAGTATGATATGGTATGTTGCTGATGAGAAGAGGTCCACAGTCCTCTGCTTCGGGGAGGTCCAGGTAGCTCAAACCTAAGCACCACCAGCAGAGAAGGGTCGTGCACTGCTGCCTGTGCTAAGTTCTCCACCCTGAATGAGCGCTCAATCTGCGCTTTGAGGTTTACACCATGCGATCTTTAAACTAACACCACCAAAACAGAGCACTGTTGCCAAAATAAGCTGTAGTGTCATCTAAACATGAGGAACCCTACTTTACAGGAGGAAATTTTTTTCTAATGTGTCTAAATGAGGCTCTCGCTGCAATTCAGTAACCAGAGACACAGTATGCTGAAGTTACAAGGAAGGACGTTACAGAAGATGCTTTCATTTTCTTCAGTCTTTCGAGTCAATGCAGAAAGACAGCAAAACAACAATAATGAAACCTCCCACTGGATCCCCTCCCCTTCCCCATCTACTTTTCCCCACTCAAAATATTGAAACTGCACAAAAAGCGACAAACAAGCCTTTCAAATTACATTTCAATTCAAACAGACTGGTAATCTCACAGTGATGAGAGGAGAAAAGTCAGGCTTTTAATAATTATAATATAAAAATAATAAAAAAAGCTTACAAATAGCAGTGCAGCATCCCAAAAGGCCATGGATTAACTGCCAGAAGGGGACGTAATTATACGCAGAATAAAAAACAAAACAGAACAACCCACGCTGGCAATGAATTTTCATACACAATAGAACAAGCAGTCAAACATCAGTCTAGGCCGTGGAAAACAACAGTTTCTCCTTTTTTTTTTTTGATTACAATATTTTTTCCTTTTTATAAAAAAAGATAAAATAAAAACACAAACAAAATTGTACATAAATGCAAATGTCCAACACTGAAAAGGCAGGGCAATCACACCACTGAGACAAAACCTGACCAGAAAAAAAAAAACCCCATGAAGTCCATTTTTTTTCCTTTTGTCTGGGTGCTGGATTTCAGCCTGATGTGTCCCATCCTGCCCGGTCTCAGCAGGTAAATGGAATTCAACTTGGCAATGACTTCATTGCAGGACGATGACAAGAAAGGTCATCTCACCAGCTTTAGCACAAATGCACCGGTTGGTTCGTTTGCTTTCTGTGTATGCTCTCGTGTGCTGTCCCGCTCTCTGTTTTTTCTCTTTTTTTTGTTGTTTTTTTTTTTNTTTTTTTTTTTTTTTTTTTTTTTCCTGTACAATTCCTTGTGTTCCAAGGCTGAGTCCCAAGACTTGTGAAACTGTTTGGAGTCATGTCCTGGTGAAGGTGGTCATGCTGTAGTGATGGCATTAAGGTCCTTCATAAGTCCTTCCAGGTGGGCCATCTCTTTGGTCAGCTCATCCGGTTCATAATTCTGCGAGAGATATAAAAAGTTACTGACAAGGTGACTTGCTTTCTTTAAAGAGGGACAGAATAAGAAACAAGATCAGTGATTCTGGTGGAGATTGTGACCCTGACACATGAATAAGCAGCAGCAGATTTATCGACAGTTACAGGAATTAATAACATGAAACAACTCTCTATTTTAAGTGCAGATCTTTTTGCAATAGTGATTCATAGTTTCACTGATCTTTAAGACTGTTTTCTTTTTTTGCATTTTATCTGTTTTCCTTGTATCAATTCCTGCTTCAAGATAACAGCTTCCTTTGAACCAGAGTAGATATTTTTGAAAAAGCTTCCCAGATTAATTGAGAAAAAAGGTTGAAGGAATTGCTTCAAATAAAACTGTTTTGAGAATCATTATGCTTGCTAAAATCATACTCCAGTTTTAGCCTCAATTGTCTAACTTCAGCCATACTGAAGAGCTGTCGTCATTCTGTTATCAATGCATGTATGTAGGTAGATACCGTGAACTAGTTCGTCTCCAAACCTCTTCTAAGCTGACCAAGGCTTTCCCAGTACTGCGTCGTTTTCAAGCCCTTCTGTTCTTGGAGCTGTTCTCCAAACCCTCTTTGCTCTCTCAACGCCGTTTTCACAGAAGGCAAACCGGGCTGCACCTGGTATTCCAATACCAGCTCTGCTAATGCCAAAGCAGAAGCAACAGGACCCTGCGTGATAGTTTCTGCTCTATATATTTAAGGTCCATTATTAGACCTTCTGGCTAGAGTCTAATATTAAAGTTACTGCTCAGCTGATCACGTACCGTAAAACTGGAGCCCTTCCCAGAGCAGAGCCCTTAACCCTGACTGCGATCTCCCTTCCTTTGCTTCTAGACACCAACCTTTTCTTTCATTTAAATACCAATAAACGCAGCAGATGCTTTCCAGTTTACCAAGCAATCTAGATTGTACCAGAAAAGTCCTCTCTGTCCTGTGCCCAATGCATTATTTGCCGACTACTGACAATGATAAACAGCAGTGAGGTGCAAGTACTCAGACACGTTTCTACAGGCTCTCATATAAAAGCAGGATCAGTTCAATTCACTACCTAATCCTCATTTTTAAACCTCGCAATTTAACTAGTATGTAGTGTGCTGTGGTGACTTTCTATCGTACTAATTTATTAATGAAGAAATTTAGTAATAGATAAATTTAAATATTGTTGATGACTAAACTAACAAGTGTATTTTTGGTTCCAATCAAAAAAAAATAATAAAGTAGGAGTGACAACTAGACAGAAGGGCAAAAGTGCACCAAATCAAGCATGTGTACAGTTTCTAGACCAGCGCATACAGAAATAAATTCAAGTGGGTGACAAAAACAATGTGACAACAGGGAAGGACAATAAAGAAACAAGAAAAAAAACCCCAAAATTAATTCAAAATAAGCATTTCCTGTAGCAGTAATACAATAGCTAATACAATAACTTCTCAGCTCACAATCTGAAAAGAAAACAGCTCTTCCAGTGCCTGACACCCAAAAACATCCTCACTCCTTAAAAGCTATTTCCAAAGAAGCCCAACAGTTGCATTTTTTTCCAGAAAGTCAGAACGCTTTCGTATGAGTATCTAAAAAAATATTTGGGATGATGGCTTTAAACATTTTGGCGTTAATGCTAAATTTTCCATTTGCAATGACACTCTGGATGCTCTGCAGCAGCGCAGGAAGCTGCAGCTGCCTGACTTTAATAGGATCCAGGCACAGTATGCTCACAAACCAGACAGAAATAAATGACATCTCAAAGCAAGCGTGAAAACAACATCTTAAGCTGTAGAGAAAAGCAAACGGCACTGTTGGAGGCCTTCAGCTCTGTGAACAAAGATGCTCTTTACATCAAGATAAGCAGGCGAAAAACAGATGCGCAGGGCACTTCCACAGCTCCAGTACGGAAGTCGGCATATAGAAGCCCAAGTCATAAACTAAAGCTCCATTAGGCGCTACGTACTGTCGAGAGTGAAAAGACTAGTGCTACAGACGGCATCTCTCTTTCCTCTCCTCTCCTTGTTATTGCCATAGGCTAGCAGAAACCAGAAGCACCGAGCGTGAGTCAAGAAAGGAAAACTCCGAGAACTTTACTCTATGTTCAACCGATAGCCTCAGTTCAGCCAAAATGTTGTCGAAGGTTTTCCAGTTTTTGCCTGAGTGGGCCTTGTGGACTGGAACAGATGGAAGTACGGCATCTGTTTAGCGCTGGGTAACGAGGAGTGACAGTACGCTCTTATGTACTTTTCAGATTTAGAGAGCACTACTAATACTTGCAATTTAAGTGCTTATTCTCTGAATTTGCTGCCTTGTGTAGAAGGTATTTGCACTAGATTTTTTTTTATAGGGTTAACAGGCAACGACGCTTGGTGGATGTCAGAAGCCTCCTTATCCTCTGCCTTTGAAAGCCTCAGTGCAAACATTACTGAAGTTTACCAGTGTCCTATAAAGAGAGGTGCACCGCAGTTTGATAAGCACCGCCAAAGAAAGCCAGTGGCAGTGTAAGAGTACCTACGCTTTCCGAGTCCTCGAGCATCCTGGTGGTCTCCTGCACATCAGGGGCACTGGGAACTACCACTGGCATGGGAGGGCGAGTTCTTCCTAAAGTCCCAATTGACGCAGTCTTCACCGAGTGAACTGGATGGTTAGGAGCTTAAAAAAAAATTGTTATATAGTTACGCCTCAGTTAATTAGTTCTTTTGCCTATTCAGAAAGCTCTTGCAAGTAGGAGAATAAAAAGGATTCTATTAGAGGAAAATGAACACTTCAAATAACAGAATGCTGAATTTGAATTTTTGTCTAGTTTATGTACATAAAAGAAAAGGACCTTGAAAATTATACCAACAAAATTCACTCCAGCCTCTGACTATTTCCTTTGATGCCCAACTCTACCCCCCACCCCTTAAGGAGCTTCTCTTATTTTCTTCTTAAAATCTCATTTTTCTCTTTTTGGCAAGTGTGTCTTGCCAGTTTTCCCCTGCTCACCTTGCTGAGTCAGCAATGGTGTGCTTGGCAACGCAGGGTCATACGTGGAACCAGCTGGTGGAACTGCTGGCACTGCAAAACTCTTCAGCGGGTGGGAAGGACGCACATGTGCCGTAGGGAGGTTCTGAGCCGAATCCTCTTCTTGTGCGTTAGCCAGGTAAGACCCTGGGGTGCTTTCAGGATCCTGGTGGTCAGCACACGTCTGAGACGAGGAAGCCGGCATGGTGTCCGTGCTCGGTGTGTTTCGAACAGATTCTACAACACACACACACACACACAAAAAGTGTTTCTTTTCTTTAACAGAAATGTTCTCTGTGGTCAGACGGAAACATCACAGTAGTGTTTGCAAGCACCTTTTCCAAGATCGCTGTTATAAGCCAAGAAGTGAATTCACAGATCAACGGTCTGTGTCGCAAATAACACCAATTCTGTGTAACTGTCTGTTTTAAGGTGAACAGCAACAGCTGTCTAGTAACAAAATAAGCTTGAGAACCACATGACTCCACAGGCATAATACCACATCAACAGTTTTGCACTGAAACAACTACATGTAATAAGGCCTTGGATAAACAGCATGGAACACAAATCTTCATTCTCATTTTACCCTTGAGTATTTCATAGTATTGGCATCCTTAAACAGGTATACACTAAGCGTATATCACTGTAGGGCACAGAGAAGAGCCAAATTTTTTTGACACTTGAAATCCCTTTACTTGCTGAAAGCTAAAATGAAATCACAGGCTTCATTTGTTTGTCTGCAGCAGGCTCCACCCTGATCTAAGAGGACAACGAGACGGTATATTGAATTTAGGGCATCGTGATCCTGCTCAGACCCACAGGCAGGAGAAAATCTGGATTGTGAGAGCTGTCACTTCTGCAGTATAAAAACCGAACAAGGGAACCCTCTGCCTCTAACGTCTGTCTGACCATGTATTTGCAGCCTCATGAATTGCTTTCATAAGGAAAAAGGAAACAACGCTGTTGGCTGTGACACCTTAATTCAAATGTAGACCTTACATTAGAGAAGCTCAGAATTCACTTCATCTCAAGATGTTACCTACGTGCAATTTAGCAATACTGTTGCTTCAGAATTTCTCAGAGCACTAGAGACATTACGAAAACCGTTGCAAATGCTTGTGCTTCCAGCCTGAAAATGCTGCATAGAAATCATCACATTTTCCTGTGTGCTTCAGGAAGATTAACTCATGTCAGCTCTCAGTAGCAAAGTCTGGACTTCTGTCCTCTCTTGGTTTTAAACACAACTCATTAGAAAAACATTATCATATTAAGTAGCTCAAATTAGATTTAATCTGACATTTCAGACTCCAGGGCTGAAGGCTTTGGAATAAGGACTCTTCCTATTCAAAGTTGTATATAAAACATTAAGCCTCCTTTTCCAAGGACATCTTGTAATTCAAGGATCAGTATCGGATCTACACAAGAAATCATCTACAGAAAACTCAATCTATCGAGGTTTTTGTCTGTATTAAACCCATCATTCCGCCTCTCATGGAACACCACAACGGAGACCGACCAAGTCAAGTTTCAGGTTTTGATTGCCACATGTTTAACTCAATGTTCCAGTACAAGCAAAATCTACCTGATCGTTTATATCTCACCTGTGGAATTGGCCCTGTCTGAATGGGACATGGATGTGCCAATCGGCCACGGGTTGACCTGGTGATGGAGATAGCTGCGAGTTGGAGAAGCGAGGCTGCCGGAGTGGAAATGATGGTGAGGGTTATCGAGTGAATGGATGGGATGAGCACTAATCACAGCTGTGAATGAATATAAGACAGAAAAATGCTTAACATACAGACAAGCGTGCACATGTGCTGAAATGCACCATATCCCTCCCTTCTCCCACAGAGCCACTGAACAGGGGAGCCAACTGCTCAGCAGACTTACAATGACACCAAGATGACATGTTTCAGTGCCCATTTTCCAGCTCTGCTCCAGCACTTTAGTTCCCCCTCCATGCCAAGACACAAAATCCCCCAAAAGAGGCAGAGCTCTTCATTTTCCTGTGCACAAAATGCATCTCTCTCGGCTGTACCTTCAAGCGCTTTCTGTTACACTCGAGAAAAATGAAGTTCAGCTCCCTTTAGAACTTGCCTGTATTTCACGCTGTGCTACAAATGTCCGACCTAATACAGGAGACATACGAGTTCAAATTCCAAAATAATTTCTGGCTGCCACTGAATTTCTTGGCATTGTAACCAAATGTGGCATCTTTGGTTAATTAAATGATGCAAGACAAATGGTAAGAGTAGGACAAGTCACCGAAGGCTCCATTTATTCCCTCTGTGCAGACTTAATAAAGCTCTGCTCCAGGACACTCAAACCAAAAGCCTCTTTTTCTTTTTCCCCCTCTTTTTTTACCTTGCTGTTTTCCTTTTCCTCTTTGCGAGACATGAATTTTATACTTAATGTAAATCATTCTTTGCCCTCACTCTTTTGTGATAACGGCAAAACACTCACTACTCCCCACCTGGGTGAAAAACACGCGAAGGATTTAGATCTTATGTCAGACTAAAATACCAAAATGCTTAAAATCATCCAAAAGAAGGAGTCTTAACACAGAAAACAGGAGGGAAATGCTACCACGAGCACCATAAAGAAAAAAAAAAAGGTTGCGGTTGGTTACTTTCTTTTGAACCTTTTCTGGAAATTCTTCAGATGTGCTGCCTTTGAAAGTTACTTTCCAGGAACGACATGATGCGCAAATCCATCATTATAATGGTGAGTTCAGTTAAGACTTCTTGCACTGACGCATGCGGTTCGAACTCGGAGGCTGACTAAACAAATCTGAACCCTCCCACTTCCTCATTTCCTGAAAACCAGCCTGTCAGCAGGACAGGATAAATGAACTGACCAGTGGAGGCAGTATACTGAGAGATTTTCAGCTATTGGTAATAACCAATTTCTCTCTCCCATTGAGATGCACCAGTAGAAAGCTAACGTCTTGTAAATGAAGAGTAACTCAACTCTAATACTGACTAATCAGTAGGTTCTAGATTTAAGTCCTGTGAGATAGCTGTGAAGGGGATGTGAAAAGTCAGATATTCTCACTAAGAGCTTCAAGCAAGATTAAAATGGCACTTTGTCTTGCAGGGACCTGGCAAAAGGAGGAATAACCCACAAAAGCTTGGAGATCAGCAATCCAGCAGAGACAGCAGTCAGCAGAGACACCAGGAGTTCTCTTCCGTGTCAGCAAGGTAGGAGGCATACAGACTTTAAGGCATAACATTTTCCAGGCATAAACATTTTAATTACTTCTATTTGTAGAGACCACTGGTCTACACCTGTGTTTCAGCAATCACTTCAATCATCATCAAATATAAAGCACGTTAGTACAAAAGACTGCCTATATGTTTTTGCAACCACAATTAAAAAAATCATGCACGTACACTACACCTTTCAAGACATGTCCTAAAACCTCGGAGATGGAGAGAACACAAAATGGTAGAGCTCTGAAACACTATCCGAAGCAGAATCTGGTGAGCAAGTGGTGAAAACCTGATCCCGTGAAAAGCCAGAAAGTCTACCCTGCCACCGAGCCATGCAGCTGAAACTGCTGGGTTTTGCTTATCATTTCCTGGGTTATCAGGAAATATCAGATTATCAGACCTAAATCTGATAGCTTTGCAGGTCAAAAAGCAGCTATAGTAGTAGTACCAGCTGCTGTTAACGAAGATCACGATGCACTGTTTATTTTCAAGGAAAAGTTCAGATGAAAAACTGGATAAATAGAGATGGGTTGCGTTAAGAAAGAAATAGACCTTTGCTTCCTAATATCTTTCCAGAACTTTCGTTTTCCAGTTGTCAAAGAAGGAATTATCTAGGCACACACACCATTACTGTAAATTATACTAAAAGTGAACATAAGAAATTATTCTAATTTAGTTTTTAAGAGGTAAATAACTAGATTTCAATGCTGGGGAGGGGCATAGGAAGGTATCTGCAGGCACAGACTTAAAGACACTAAATTCCCAGTCCTGCCTTCTGTGTTGCTTGCTGAGAAACGCCCTCACGTACTGGTGTCAGTTTTCTGTGTAGCTTCTGAAAAAAGGTATCTAAAGACATTCCGTTAACGTTTCCGCTTACTATAAAATAGAAATGTACAGCTGGAAGCCCTCAGAGCTTTCGCAAACAGGATAAAAAGTCAAACAAAGTCACGCAAAACCAATCTCAAGCCCTACGGCACCAGAAGACCTTACATATCCTTCCTGACATTTAGTGCATCGCGCTAACCTGTCACACCGAGCCAGCTGTGTCTGGGCCTGGTTCGTTCTTTCTGGGCGAGGCAATGTCTAATAAAGAGGGGGAAACCAGATAGGCTTTTCAAGCGAACACAGGAGGAGTGGTATCAAAAAGGGATGTCACAGCTGGGTTTAGTGCTGCAAGGGAAAATCATATCCCCAACAGCATCTGCCACCTTTATCACATCAGCCTGAATACCATCAAAAGGTGGAACTGCAATACGCTACCTCCCTAAAATATGTATCCCTTGTGTCAATTGTACATCTTTTCATCCTATGTGGGACTGATCATATAAGCTACTGAGTATCTTTCTCACTGAATAACGTAGTACGAGGGGTACCTCGCTACACTGCTGCTGTGCAGCACTCAGCGCACTTCAGCACGGGCTCCTGTGTGAGTTTATCTTATGCTGTGTGTATCCAACGGTGCATCCCATTTAGAGAAAAAACACATAGAGGAGCGCAAGGGAAGACTTATTGCAGTCTGAATTTCCTACGGGGTCACACAAGTCTGAATTCATCATGTTCTAGCACCTGACATGGGACAGGAAATCATCAGAATCCAATAGCTGCAATGTTAGACATCCGTATTCGACAGCAAACAAACTTTTAAGAAAAACATCGGAGTAAAGGTGATTAGCGTAAAATTGTATCCTCCGCTCCTCCCTCGCACGCATAAAACTGGGAGAAAACAAGGAGCATCACACTGTTTATTTTAAAACCAAGAAAAAAAAGATACTACTCTTGTAAAAAGGTTGTAAACCAAGCAAACAGTCGAAAATTCATAAACTGAGCAAATCCGGTCATCATGAGAGTTGGAAAAGCCGGTAGAGGCCAAGAAAACCAAGCACCCACTTCAGGTAAATAAAGCAAAAAGTTAGGAAATTGAAACGTAACGGATTGGCCTGAAATCATTCCACAAAACACAAGAGCCTGCGGTAGCAATTACCTGGCTACAGGGTTGAATGTGAACACAGTGCTCAGGGAAGTCTAAAGCTCAGACCATAAGCACTGTGTAATTTAGCCTGACGGTTCTGTCACTGCATGTTAACTTTTGTACTTTTTACTTGTGTTCTCAGCTCAGGGTTTCGGTCTGGTCGTTTAGGGGTTTAGCCAAGTCCCTTCCCATCTCAGAGTCATCATTTGAAAACGAGATATATTGTTTAATTCTGAAAATATCTGATAATAATAATTTCCACTGCCTCAACAAAATTCCAGTTCAGCACTTTTGCTCAAATCATCATTAACTGCTCGGGAAATACACAGATGAGAAATAACAAACCAGACATCCTCCTCGTTTAGAGTCTGCTCCGCCAGACTCACAAAACCTCTGCCCCTCTCAGTGGTCTATCCGTGTTCTAATAAATGTGTATAACAGACACACTGTGGAGCAAAGCTACTGTACATTTTGCAGGCTTTCGGGATCCTTCCCCAAAGATGAGCAGTGTTCCTCCTTCAGAGCCATTTCTTCTGCTCAGTCCGATAGGGGACTAGCTCGCAAGCGGGGTGCCTGGCACCGAGACGTGTGGTGATCTACTGCGCCAGCTCCATAATTCTCTCCTACTGGATGAGCAGCTGAGCCGTTTCTGAGGCTGCTCCTGAGCCACTGCTGCATTTTAGCATAAATCCATGCTGATTTTGGTTTGCCATAGGAGGGTGGACTGTCAACTGCAGCTGGTCAAGAACTGCTTCACAAATAGCTGTCCACGCAGCAGGGACAGCAGCTATATTCGTGTTTTGGTGTCAGAGTAAGATCACTGCAGACAGGGGTAAACGTGGTCATTTAGAAACGAGAAAGCATGACTGCTGTAAAAGTAAATCCTGCTTCACTAATCTCAGTTTCAAGACAGTAAACACAGAACCATAGAACGGTTTGGGTTGGAAGGGACCCTAAAGATCATCCAGTGCCAACCCCCCTGCCCTGGGCAGGGACACCTCCCACCAGCCCAGGTTGCTCCAAGCCCCGTCCAACCTGGCCTTGAACACCTCCAGGGATGGGGCAGCCACAGCTTCTCTGGGCAACCTGCGCCAGGGGCTCACCACCCTCACAGTCAAGAATTTCTTCCTAATATCTATTCTAAATCTCCCCTCTTCCAGTTTGAAGCCATTACCCCTTGTCCTATCTGATGGACAAGGTAATATGTCAAAAAAGGTAAATATGTCAATAAAGCAAATATAGTACAGTTAAATTTTCAAAAAGGCTCTAACGAGGGTCCACTCCAGAGTTAAAACACTAAGTTGCTGCTGAGGGAAAGCTCTCTGATGGACTGTAAGCCGGTCACAGCTACGAAGGCAAGGGAGGGGCTTGATAATCAATTTTCAAGACAAGAGGACAGTCAGCAGGACGTTCCCCAGGTATCAGTGCTGGGACTGGTTTTAATCAACCATCTTTCTCAGTGACCCACACATGGAAGCAATCGGAGAAATCTCCAAGTTTGTCAATTATATTGAGGTCTTTGGGGCAGTCAAATGGCAAGGAACTCCAGGAGGGCCTCGCAAGATGGAGCGAGCAGGCACAGAGATGGCAGGTAGACTTTACCATCGCTTCCACGTACAGCAACATGCTGAAGGAAAAATAATCCAAACAGTACTTCTGTGATGCCGAACTCAGAGCTGGGAGTTACAACTCAGCAAAGAGGTTTTTGGAGATGTGGTTGACAGATCTCCGATATCATTAGCTCCATATGCAATGGCAGCCAAAAAAGCCAACAGAATCGCGGAGCTCCTCATTCAGCAGGAAGGTATTGAGG
Organism: Himantopus leucocephalus; assembly: GCA_003993805.1. Lineage (NCBI taxonomy): Eukaryota > Metazoa > Chordata > Aves > Charadriiformes > Recurvirostridae > Himantopus > Himantopus leucocephalus. The sequence goes on along the minus strand of RSEF01000010.1, from coordinate 1,408,353 downwards.
ACGAGGCAGAGGACGCCGCTTCCTGCTCTGTAAGACCGTGGTGGTACTGTGCGCAGCTCTGGTCTCTCTGCGCCTCAAGAAGCACGTAGTGAAGTTAGAGACGGTTCTGAGAATGGCAACTAAAGCGATCAAGGGGATGGAGTAGCTGCCTCATGAGGGGAGGCTGAAAAGACTACGGCTGTTCGGTCCGGGGAGGAGAAACAGTGCAGAAGAACCTGACAGAGATGTACCAACTCTCTACAATTCCTACGTAACAGCTGGATACCGGCAGAGTGCAAAGGGAATGGACTATACAAAGCAGCCAGGCTCATAGGCTCTCCCTAAAAAGCACCTGCAGTTGCGCTGCTGGAGACTGGGACAGACAGACTGCTGGACACATTCCTAACTCTTCCCCACTTTTGCAGCGTGCCTCCTGCTCGCCCAAATATAGCTATTCAGTTTCTCCTTTTAACTCGCTCTAACTCTGCCTTCAGGATAAGGGATTCAGGATGCCCTCCCTGAACTGCTTCCACTGCGGACAGGAGAGAATTACGTAGGAGGCGTACGTAGGAAGGCTGTATGTGAGTGTGTGCGCCTGCGCTTACAGCATCAACGTGGCTTGTACGGGTGCTCCCGATTTCAAGCCAGCTGGTAGGTGGGCTGTTGACTTACGCTGAGGTGGTTGAGAATCAAAAGGCATCATCATCTTGGGCCTCATCCCCCTTCTTCCCGCCAGCGTGGACATGCTATCCTCTGACTCATGCCCTGAAGGAAAAACACTGAAGGTTATTTACCCTCGCAGCAAGACTTCCGCGATACCGTACCAGATGATTTCAATCCTCCTCTCTTTATTTCTGGGCTGTCCTGTTTGTAAGCAGTTCTGTGACTCATAATTGATAAAACCAGCTCTTTCATCCTTCACTAGAAGGTGGAAGAGAGGGTAAAGATTATTGGGCACTGGAGAAACTCTCCAGGTCATAATGCAAACGCAGCTCTGGGCAATGAGTGGCCACACAGAGAGTCACACGTATGGGTGAGACGTGCTGGATCACCAAGTTAACCACTCGATCACCAAGTTAACCACTCACCGAGTGAAAACTCACCCACATCACAGGAGCTGAGCAGAAGTTGGTTAAAGCACCTCTAACCTGACTGTGTGTTTGACTGCTGAAAAAAAATGTCACAGGTGTCTCTCAGCAGTTTAATAGGAAACACTTGCCAGATGATCTTCTGATTACTGATCAGTATTTACCACGGGAAACTCAGGATTTAACTCTTGGGCACTCAATTTTCTCACTAAAACATGTGATCCATCCTTTTCGGAAAGTCTTATAAACTAGGCATAAAACCAATTCACTACTTGGAAAATAAGAACAAAAAAGATAAGGGTAACTGAATAAACGTCAATAAAGTGATTTCACCAGGTACAGTAAAACGTATTTAATTTTAAACATCAAGGTCAAAGTACTTGTCAATAGCTCACCTCTGTAGGAATTCCGCCTTTGATGGATATTGCTGTCCATGGAATTATCAACTGGGGTGATGTCTTGGGAGTTGCGAGGGATGGGGGTATCTGTCATGATTGGATTGGGATCTGGAGATTTATCAATGGGTTTTAGCTCCAGTCTTTCATGATGGATCCAGAGGTCAGGAGGCTTGACATCTTTGGAGTTTCCTTTGTACTTATGGGACCCATTCACTGATTTGCAGGCAGCTCGTTTCCTCGGGAAGGAAAACAAATGAAATGTTCTTAGATGTAGGCTTCCTTTCACTTGTTGAAAAAGGCAAATTTGCACTGAGATTTCCTTCAGATCTGGTATCCAGCTGAGCAAAAGCTACCCACTGGGCAGGAAGCTTTGAATTTTTTACATAGAAGCACATCTGACATCTCAAAGCGTATTCGGCAACTCTGATGCCATGAAATTTGTCTCAAATGCTACCACATGCTGCAGAACTGCGCGCTACAGTCTAAGCTTTCATTAACAAAAATTAAGTTTCCAGTACTTAGGGTTATTAAGAGAATATTCGAAACGTGAAGCGTACGTACAGCATGCTGTGCCCGTACTCCAGGGCTTACAAACAACCTCAAACAGTAACTGCAGAAAGAGTGTGCAAATAGCCTATTATCCCGACAGGATGGTTAACTCTAAAGACTAATGACAAGAACGTTCACTTTAGCACTGCTCAGGTGAGACACATCTAACTAACATGCTTTTTCATCGCTGTTGAATAGCAGCAGCAGCTGGATTGTGAGGCAGACACCTGACATGACGGAATTTTGGAAAACTGAAGTGTAGAGTTCCAGCACTGCCGTCCACACACACGCCTCACTTTGGCCCCTGGCAAGGCTGGAAGAAGGCGTCCCTTCTGGGTAGCACGCTTGCTAGAAATGGCTAAGACATGCCTAATTTTGAAAGTATCAATGAACGGAGCTTCTCATGTAGGTGACGCGCAGCCAGACGTGCCGCCGGCACCCTGCTTTGAGCTCTGCAGCTGAACGAGTAAAAGAGCTCAGAAGGTTATTCGCTGGTTGCGGGTTGCTGCGTGCAAGGGAGGCGGCATTTAGAAACTGGGAAAGCAAAGGCAAGATTTCACAGGGTAATTTCTGCGCTTTGAAAATAAAATATGTCTCTTGGGCACAGCCCCATGAATTTTGCCTTCTCCCAAGCACATCTCCCAGTTGCTAGACCATCACTCACCTTTGCTCTCCTCTCCTGAAGAACTTATATTTTTTGCAGGATGGTTCAGCTCCAGCAAAGCAAGTGGAGATTATTTTCTAGGCCTGGCTTTTAATCACTTTCTTAAAACTGTGTTTTGCATAACAGAGCCTTTTCAAACTTAAACCTTTCAGCTCTGTTCAGTTCTTTCAAAGAACATGCAGAAACAACCTTCAGGAGCCTATAAACAGAAACATCGCTGCTGTAGTCTGAATTCAGAGGCTCTACATGAGGAAAGAATTCAGATGCACACCTATATTTAAGATTCTGGAGCATTTTTCTAAGGAGTCCAGTACCAGGTTCAGATTCCACTCCAGGAACCTCTCTAAAAATTGCACAGCATCACGCACAGCTTGTAAACCTACTCCACACAGTGAAGTACTTGCTAAGAACAGAAGTGAGAATCCGCCTGAGCTGCTGAGCTCACAACAGCTCCGAACACATGTATCGACTCGAGTCTGGAAACAGAACAGCCAGGCCTGCACGCTGCTCTGCCCAAATGAATTCTGCCTCCGTCCCTGCTGCAAAATGAGCGACGTTAGCTCTCAGATCACCGTGTAAACTTCCAGCAAGACATTCACCAGAAAATGCTGCGAGTACCGCAAACACGCAGAGCTGATTTTTTTTTTTTTAAATGCCAGATAATCCCAGTATTTTAAACAATAATTTCTCCTTAGAACGGGGCAATTGCAGATATACGCAAAGGCATTGCCCCGGTTTGCCTGTAAACTCTCGGGGGTTTGTAAACTCTGAAACACTGATTAGGAAAAGCAGATCATCATCATCATCACACGCACGATAACTTACCTGTATTGATGCATGTTATCTTCTGAACGCGAGAATTCTAACTGCATTCCTAATCTGTTGTCAGAACAGAATTTCTACAGCCCACAAGACTCGAAAGTAATAAACTCCAAAGAACCATAAAGAAAAGATTAAATAACAGAATTAAATGAGGAAAGGTAGGACAGGGCAGAGTGCCGCCCGGACATCTTACTTTTTTTGGTGAGAAGTTGTACGGCGAGTGCAGAAGACAGCGACTATCACCACTATCACAATGGTGATGACTCCAACGGAGACTATGATTACGAGGAGCATGTTGCTGTCCAAGGGAGAAGTAGGACTTCCGTGGGGACTGTTACTGCCTGTAAGTTTGAGTGGGGAGAAAGGGGTTATTTATTATATAGAAGAAGTCTTCATCAAAAGCAAGCAGTGCCTGTCAAAGACTTCTAGAATCACGCTGATTAGCAGAATGAGAAAGACGGTTTGTCTGCTAGGATTTCAAGTGACGTTCTTGCTTATTGTTTTGTCATTTGCCGAGTGTGTTTCTGTACCATTGCTAAATCTATAAGGTGCTTTATAGACCCATTTCCAACTAAGAGTCTGTAAAAATCTATGTTCACCCTACTCAAATAGTTACAAAAAAAAGCAACAGCTTAGAGTTTACGGAGAGTTAACCTGGGACCTTGCTAAAACTCTAGCACTACAGGCATCCCCTTGGACCCAATAATCACAGGAATCGGTATCAGTATTCTACAGTGGTCACTTTCCTCTGAAAGAAAACACATTTTATGGAACACTAATGAGCGTTACCCTGGGGCAAGGCTTCCGCAATGCACAGTGCTAATAAGGAGGAGTTAAGATGATTTTTTTCCTTCCTAACATGTTCTTATCGCATTAATTTTACACTTGTGCACTATAGCAGCCATTTAAAACTAACTGGGGAACAAGATCTGCTTATCAAGACTGAAATGTAAATGCATGAGATGGTGTTTTTTTCCATGTACCCCACACAGCAGGCAAGAACACTACGGCAGAAGTAAGATACAATTTCTTGAGTGGGAACAGCTATCATCATAAAGAGAAAAAGTTACTGGAACAGATGTAATCAGAGTTGTAAACAGCTATTTTCAGTAGGATATAGCATCACTTGGTGAAACTCCAAAAGACACTGCATTTAAATTGAAAAGCTTTGTAACAACACTTACCACCAAGTGGTGGTTTGTAATCTGGTCCTATGTCCACTGGGCGGCTTCCTTTCCCTCCAGATCCTGAAGCTGAAAAAGGTCATACATGGGGTACTTTTATATACGTATATATACACACACGTACACATAAACACACACGTTAGCTCTTACACAACCTCTCTGAACCACGGTGAGCATTTTTTTTCTCCTTTTCTCTCCCCTACAACATGATTTGGCTTTGAACGGCAACTGGCTTTCTCCAAGAAGAGAACTGCTTCTTTGAAAGAGCTATTTAATAATTAGTTTCCTGTGTTACTATTTTCCTAAGCAAGCTTAGGAGCCTCTACTAGTATTCAGTTTTTGAAATACAAAAAAGTTCTTTGTAATAATACATAGGTATATATTGAGGCAAATGGCTTTGCCACACTTGTACGGACAGTTAATCACCCTGAAACAGTAACTGTATGGGTTTCTTTTCCTAATACAGTAAGAGTGGAAGACTGGAAGTAAGTGGAAGATCAAAAGCACAGTAAAAGTAATATTAAGTCCCTGCCTATCCGTAAAAACTTGCTTTCGACTTCTCCCCATTCTTTTCTGTTTGTTTCACCCTCGCCACAAGTGACAATGAAGTATCACAGACAGGTTTTTTGGGAAACCGGGGAAAACAAATGAATTACTTTCAAACCATTATGTTTATCGGATGACAACGGAAGTAAACGTATCTGTACGACCATTATTACAAACCGAGGCAAATTACACAGCCCCTCCAACACCTCAGCTGCTGCTGGTGGGTTCCTAGGTGCTAAATGGAAGCGCCGTCCTCTTTTCCCTCTAACAAGTCCTTCCCCTTGCATAATTCAGGTCTAATTTAGATTCCCTTGCTGCCGCAGCGAGACGCGTGAAGTCACAAGTTCACCTCTAACGTTAAGACCTCTCCTGAGTTAGCGGAATGCTTCCTGCAGATAAAGACATGTAAGACCCTGTTCTGCCGCTTCTGTGTTTTCATTAAAATGCACTAATGCAAAATTACCGTGAATGATAAAAATACTGATAATGGGGGAAACGTACAGCAAGATGCAAAGAACAACATTCCTCTTGTTATAGGGATCCATAATACTTTGCAAATTTTTACACTGCTATGCACAAAACATCAAAACCACACAAAAAAAAATTCCACAAATACAGCAGTTTCACCACCAGAAGGATTTTCTCGGCTAAAAATCCACTCTAATCGAGAAGTAATGCGTTAAAGGATGTGTAACAAATGGAAATTGTGAACCTAAAGTCAAAGCCTCTACGTTAGTCACTGTGAAATAAAGACAATTGGTGAAAACACCAAAAGCAAGAATACCGAGTATGCCC
>RSEF01000010.1:1387804-1402228 GCA_003993805.1 Himantopus leucocephalus | reverse complement strand
AAAAAAAAAAAAAAAAAAAAAAGAAATCTGGTTTGTAACAAGGTTGCTCTGCGTGAGCATAAAGGGAGCTCCACGAGCTGGATGCTTTAACAACCGTTTCCTTTGAGTCTCATTTCAAATGTGAAATTTGCAGTCAGCATTTTTGAGGCCTCCAAATAACTCTGAAAATTAAAAAGAATCCAACCAACCGACTGAAAAAATCCAAACCAATAAACCGGACCCTGAATCCAGTCTCCAAATCAAAACAGCAGATGAAAATCAAGAAAGGCAGGGATATCATAAATTTATTGTTATATATTTTGTGCCCATTCACCTCCCAAAGGAAAGGTTCATTATCAGCTTTGTATGAACAGAAAAGGTTGTAAAACGAGTTAAAACCACCAGGGTAAGTGTTTTTCCTGCATGACTCACCCCACAAATTCAGGTCCTTCTGCTAACTGGGGAGAAGCCGTTAGTAACACATACCTTATTAACGCGTTATTGGCTCCTCTAAAGGGAAGCCCACCTCTGTCAGACAAAGCGATGGTGTTAGGGTGAAGCAGAAAGGATAAAATTGTCACCATGTCCGCGGTTCCACAGCAGAACGTAATTCTGCAAGCGTCTGCCTGCCCTCCCCCAGCCCGCTCTTCCACGCACTCACGCACAACACGCCGTCTCCATCTCTCACACACACACATGCAAAAGAGACCACAAAAACGACTACTTCCCCTAAATCTAGAAGAACCTTTGAAGCGATGATTTAACTGAGCAGTATTGAACTCAGTCCGGGCATCTCAAACAAAAGCGGGTACACCTCTATACCCTTTCCTAAGCGCTCGTCTTTGCTCTCAGCTTTCACTCAACCCTAACTTGAACACGAAAGTTCTTCTCATGGCAATGACGCAGCTGTGTTACTGTTGTAGAAACGCCAATACCTTGTACTTCGTATTTGCAGGAATATTGGTTTTCCAGCGAACTGTGTAGTAGCGAGCATCTGTGATCTTCTGGTTCTTTGGCAGAGAGTTGTCTGCCCAAGTGATCCGAATGGTGTCGTGACTCAGAATGGAAGCCTGAACTCCCACCGGTGGCATCATGGGAGACGGATCTGGCACTGGAGTGTATGGAGCATTAATAACAAACAAATCAACTTCGGAAGTGTCTAGGGAATTGATGGGTAAAAAGTCGTGTATTATAATTAAAAAGGGAGAAGGTGGCATTTTAATGTAAACAAAAACAAAAAAGGGGAAATGCAGGGTAGTACAATGAAATGAAAGGTGAGAAATGGAGAAAAAGAGAGAAAAGCCAGAGTTAATAGGTGACATACGACTGGCTAATAAAATTACTCTTGCATCGCGTTCCTTTCTTAAGACAGTAAGACAACATATATATGCTAATATATACACCTAATCGTATTAGCGTGCAGTGCGTTCAACCATGGCCTAAGAACCCCAAACATACAGTGATTTTTACTTTGGCTTTATTTGCCTCAGAACGTCCACTGCTTCCTCTTCCAGAAAACAACGAGGAGGGAAAAAGAGCTGAACTTCTTCTAGCCGGGTAAATGCCACATCATCAAAATTACAGGGCGCTGCCATCATCTTTTAAAGAATGTTAATGGCAATCAAGTTCCAAGTATCGCACAAATTTGCAATAACTGAAGAAACTGCAATTCCAATGTTGTCTCTAAAATCTATAAGAATTCCCGTTCTTCAGAAGACTAAAACAAACGGAACTGTTAACATCCACACAAAATAACTAAGTAACCTCAGCCCCTCGCCTTTACCTGAGTGGGGGCGGGTCACCGCGCTCTCGTACAGAGGGATTCCTTCACCAACGTTGTTAAACGCCTTCAGAGTTATGACGTAGTGGGAGCTTGGGTCTAAAGGAGGGAAAAAAATAAATATACTTTTAGTGCAAACTGATAGCGAATCCTATTTTCTACTCCTCCATATTCTCTTTGTTCAGTATTTTACCTTTTAACTGAAATAGATGAAATAAGTAGGCTAAATTTGAATTGAGAACGTCTCCATACAGACCTTCTGTTAGTGCTCAGCAGTTCCCATACAGCAGAAGTCTATAGTCACGGCAAATCTACCTTAAGTACGGTCAAAACAGTAGTGAGGAAAAACATAAACATTTTAAGTTGCTCTACTATAATATTCTCCAGAACTCCAATTTTAGGGAACTTCTCAATAGTTCACAATACTAATATTTATTTTGCTTTCAGGGTATTTTACCTACCACAGAGAATTCTGGGGAGGGGCGGATTTATATTTTCCTTTTAAAGGAGATGCCACTGTATATTGGTGACATTTCAGTTCCTTTTTTGCCTGAAGCCACCTGTTCTGCAGCACCAGAAGGAGAATAAGGAAATGCTGCTCAGCATGGAAGTTTTTGTAATAACCATTAAAGGCAAAGCATCAAATCAAAATGCGCTATGCTTCAAACTCGGCGAAGTCAGGATTCTGGGTTTGGTTTTTTTTTTTTTTATTCCTCTGCTTCTTTCTCTATCCGCAGAAAATTGAGTTTATTTAAATTTATCAACAGTTTGGCATCAGGTATAATATCAGAATAAGGAAAAAGATCCTCTTAAAAACATGCTTGTAGTTTCACTTATTTATAATTCCCTAAATAGAAAACAGCAACGTAAAGGAGAGGTAAAACTTGGGCGCTGATGTGAATTCACGTTCCTTACCTAAGTTTTCAATGGTGTAGTATCTCTGTTTATAGTCCACCTTGATGGTCTGGGCGTGAGGACTGCCAATGCCGTACCCTATCGCATAGCCCCTCACCACGATGTTCTGGTTCTCAGGCGGAGTCCAGCTCACTACGATACTGGTGACAAGCGGACGGACGTGTAAGGAACTCGGAACTTCGGGAACACGAGTTTCTGTTAAAGAAAAATGATGGATTTAAAGGACTTCTCTTAATAAAGGTAATTACACGAAGAGCTGTGAGCTACTAGGGTCAAATGTAGCACTTCTACTCTGCGTCTGTACTGAAATCAGTACGCTCCAAAGGAGAGCGCTTTATTGTACGAGAGAGAGCGAAGAACTCTAATAAGCAGAATAAAATTAACACAGTTTCATATACTAATATCTTTTAATAGATACCCTCTTTAAAAGAAAGGACAATCGTACTGCAGAAAAGTATCAGATCTGCTTCAAGGCAGACTTTTTTGATGTTTGTGCACGTCCCTTCCAATTTGTAATTCTTCAAAATATGCATTACATTTATCACGTCCTTCCCCTCCACAAAGCAATCTACTTTTAGTTCCATCATATTACTTACTTGTGGGCATTAAAATAATTATATTGAAAACACACTGATGATGAAAGAAAGGTTGCTCAGCTCGTTGTACGATTAAACAGAATATCCCAAAGCTCTAAGAACTGTCAGTAAACCAGGCATTGCATGTGCTGCGAAGGGCTGTTGTGATTCCTCCTACACTTGTCGCTGTTTAAATCCTTGAGTCTCTTCTCCATAATTCACAGAATATATACAGAGACTCCACAACCGTACCACGAGATCCAAAAATACTCGGAGGGTCCCTATCGAGTGTCCCAACCCCACCCCCACAAGCCACACAAATCCAGTCACAACCCAAGAGAGAGACGGAACGTGGATCCTTAACAACAGGAGGGCTCCACGACATCGCACCGTCATCCCCTAATAGTTTTCCTAAAAGGGTTTTTCCCCAGTGTTGATTACAACTTCAGAGCAACCGAAAAGCCCAACTGCACCTGTAAGTGTCCACCCCTTTGTGGACAAAGTACTTCCCACAAAAGAAATGAGTCCTTTTGTCAGGCTGCTGGGGCCTGCCCTGTGCTGACAGATCTTAAATAATTCTGTGCAACAGCAAGCTGAGCTCCCCACTCGAAAATAAAATCAGGTCAGAGAGTTCTGCTTCCTGCAGGGATTTCATTTTAATGAAACACGCTGCATTTAGCAAAAAAACATTTAATAAAGCAGCACAACAGGATTATTTGGATCATAATACGCCACTGGCCCGCTAACCCAGGGAGTTCGTGGTCTCCAGCTGACAGAGCTGATCAATTAGAGTTCACAACCATTAAATGCAGAAGAGCTACAGAATTGCAATATAAGAGATGACATTTTTAACTGCACAGAAGTTAGTGCACTGGGGATAAACTTTGTACGACTGTTTAACACCTCTTGCCTGCGCGCTCCTGGCGGGACTTGCACCCACTCTGCAGAACTCCACAGCCCTACTAACACAAAATTGTTAACAGTCTGGCTCCCATTTACACTGATGACACTACGAAGTGAATTATTTTCTACTTAAATGCAAAAAGCAGCCGTGGAATTAAAAGGAATTATGCCTTACCTGTCTATTGAACCTGAGAAATTAAAGATCAGCTGTAAACGCGTTTGCATGGTATTAAAATTACCCACAGGAGCTTACTAAAGAAAAGCAAAAAATATACATCATCTTTCCGGTATGCGCATACACAGAGCTCTCACACACGCATACAGGATGATATGAATGCCATGTTACGTTGTCTTAACAGCGACTTTTTCTTACTTTATTTGTTGTAAAGCACATGCATAAAGCAAGTCAGCTTTCCTGCTAGGACTGCAACGTTCCCATTTGAAACACATTAAAATTATAAAATCAACTCGGAATGAAAGGGTTCTTTGCTTCTCCCTCCTTCTGCCCGATTTAAATTTAATCCTGATGCTATCCCTCTGGCAAAGCATTGTTCACTCCAGTTCGAAGGCAGAGTACATTTTCATTACCTTGCGTAAGTGCTGCCTATTTACAGAGCTCTGCGTCAGCTTGGGGGACTGGCGGTTTCTCAAAGCTGCCAGGTTGTGTCACAGCCAGTTAGAGCAAGACAGACACACAGATGAAACTCATTTCAACTCTAAAAAGTAATTTTAAATACATACAAAGCTGAACTCCACTGTTAACACTGGGGTTTGCGCTGTTCTTGATTAAGCAGCGGAGAGCAAGCAGTAAGAGGACAAGTATTAAGTTGAGCATCAACTCTGCATAACACGAAGATTGAAGCCCGGGCTCTCAAGGGCTTTAACCAGCTGACTGGTGAAGCAATCTTCCAACAGCGCAGAGCAAATATTGAAGGTCTTTTATTATTCTGTCTTCCAGCTGCCGGTATAACTGAATCTCAAGCCACACAGATGTGAAAGACATTACTGGATCCCGTGGCGTTAAGCTAGAACGACCCTCCAGCTCCTTTAACAAAGCCAAGAGGGAGCCGGGCCTGCAGAAAGGGTAAGGGAACTCGTGTGCAAGAGCACTAATTAAACGCTTTTTCGGAAATAGGAACGGTCTACCCAGAATCACCAGCTCCACAGGCATTCGCCCCGGCCATCCTTTTAAAAATGGCACTTTTCTTCCATTTTAATTGCCCTTTGTCAGATTCTGGGAGACGCTCACAAACACGCTCAGTTGAATTCTGCAGGAATCAGGTTCCCTCTTGCAAACCCTTCTAGTGCAGTAAATACCAAACACCTGGACCAACTAGCAAAGGTCCAAATTTTTCACAGAACATTTTCTACTTTTACTGTTAAACTCCACATTGGAAAAACCAGATGTTAACAGGGTGCTGTATGCCGCACATTTTTGGATTTGGTGGAAAAGACTGCATTTCTGAGGGAAGATATGGTCCGCACTAGTCTACCACTACTGAAAATACAATCGATTGCCCTTTTCTTTCAAAGTGGCAAAATAACAATTACTGGGGGACAAATGGGAAAGAGTCTAAGCCAAAAAAAAAAAAAAAGAAAAAAAAAAAGAAAAGCCCAGGAAAACTATTTTTGTGGGCCACAACGTTTTCCGCTGTTTCCTGCCTCCTACTGTGGCACCGCTCTCCTATTCAACAAAGTTCATGACTCCAAGTCCGCAAGCAGAGCGCAGACACTGACACTCCGCACCGCCGTCAACAGCCCTACGCGTAGTCCGTCAGTGCACCGCGTCTCCGAAGATCAAAATACCCAATCACTGCGCTGTACTCTCTGAGGTATACTTCAACGGTTGCATTAGCGTAACTTAGGTGGTACATAAAAACATAATCACTATTTTACTTCCCTCAAGGAAAACAGTCCTCCTACCTCTGTTTCATAGCATGTAAACCCCTGCATAATTAACAAGATGAATTTTATTACAAGATAAAAATCGAGCCACTGTTCCCGTTATATGGATCTTATAACGTATTATTATTTAAATATTGAAACACTGACACTGTAATTCATAATTGGGTATTTCTTAGCAGAAAAAACACAGCGCCAACATACAGTACTAGAAAGTGTAGAAGCAGGGTTTAATTTCAAGCTATTTAATTGACTCAGCAAGAATGTGATGTTAAAATAAAATTAATTTTAATCATACATAAAGCACATTGTATAATTAGAATACAGTAAAAACAATTGAAAAAAAATCAGGTTTGCCTTTAAAAAAGGCAGTCAAACATTACTGTGCCCTGTCCACGAATTCTAATGTTTTTGATGTCACAAATAAGGTCACACTTATGATCTTACCATCTAGATCGCTCTCAAATGTTTCTGCCGATACCCAGTCGGTAGCGGGTCCGGTGCCATTAACAGTCAGGGCAGCCACTCGGAAGCTGTACTCCGTACCTCGTTCCAGACCTGAGAGACCAAAGAGCGTGCAAGACATCAACACAGGAATTCCAACCGTGAGCGCAGGAATCACAGTGACTAATTAAAATATAGGTAATAACCTGATGGGGCAAACTGCCTTTCACCCCACCATTGCCACTTGAGCGCAACACGAGGTCAGGAATGGCAACAGCACTCCCCACGGTGCAGCTCCGCTAAGGAAGCTGACGCCAATTAATTAGGGTGTGACAGCTGAACCGCGACCAGACAACCACAGCATCACAGACTCATTTAGGTGACCAGAGGCACCCAGGGCTGTGACACTCTGTGGACTCTCCCCTATGACACTCTGTGGACTCTCCCTGTGGGCCACTGGCAGACGCCGTGAGGTTCTGTTTGCAGCAGGCTTTAATTTCTGGCGATTAATTAGTTTTAAGTACAGAATCACCCACATCTGTAACTAAACATAGGTGTACAGTATAGGCAACAAGTGACCAAAATGGTTAAATAGTTGGTTTATGGTACACAAGAGCATATAATCATTAATCAGAGCAGTATGAAAACGCACTCAAAATTTGATATATGGAACTTCTTAAACAGGCGTTGTTGCTGGCTGAAATATACTCCAGTTACAGGCACATATCGAGTCCTACACTGAGAAAACCCAAACTGAGTCCCAGCTGGAGTTTCTGAGAACAAATCAAAACATCTTGTTAAAAAGCGCGTATTCATTTTTTGAGAGGGGCACAATTTCTTCTCTTTTGACCAACTGTTCATTTCCAGAGATGTAAGAAATGAACAATATGCAGTCTTGCTCCTGCTCTCACGTCCTGTTTATTTCTGCTATACAAAATTCTAGTTCTAGTAACAATATGTAATTTATATATAATGTACTAGGGTGGATTTTGTGTAAGTGTATAAAATAAAGTGAAGATATATTACATTCATGCCAGAAAGAAGGAAAAAGGTTGATGTCAGTGAACGTGGGCGGGATGATGTGCACAGGTGCCTGAGGTAACGCAGGACTCTGAGCTGGGCTCGCGGCTGAGCGCTGCAAGACAGAGCACGCACACCTACAGCACATGCACACGTGAAGAGGGGACTCTGCCCAACACCCCGCCAGACGGCATTTCTCTCGCATCCTTCTCCAGACTTTGATTTCGGGCACGTGGTCCTGAGCTCGCTGTGTCTGCCCGTCTTCTCCATGCAACCCCCTACGCCTTTTACAAAGGTGTGAAGAGGACTCATCCAAGTCCGCTTAGCGAATCAATGGCAAAACTAGGGCCAGGTCTCAAGACTTTCACTAAAAGTACCTAAAACCCCCTTCTGGTAACAAACGCTTGCAAATAATAGCTCACCTTCAATCAGCTGAAAAAGCTGGGTCCCGCCAATGCTCTCCGTTACATCACTCTTGCGGGACACCTTCCGGTAGCGAATTTTGTAGCCAGTGATTTGTCCGCTGTGTGTCCCTGCAGGAGGAGGCTGCCAGTGGAGCATGATGCTCTGTGGAAGGCAGAAGGTCGTTACAAAGTCATCGCCCCCCACGCAACCAGAGGAACTACTCACGTGCTAATACTTCATGAACCACAAAGGAGAAAAACACGCATACAGAAAACACGGCATTTCCACGTAGTAAGCCATAGGCTATCTGTAAAAAGTAAACCTGTGACCCAGCAGCAGCCCAGGTCACGCGTGTGCCTAGAGAAGTTCACCTCAGAGCACTTCAATCCTGTTAGACCTTCTGATTCCAATTTCACAAATGGCCCTTTGGGTTTCCCTTTCATTTTCCTCAGGTTATCTTCAGATACATTTGACTTGAGGATCCATCTTTAAGAACTGGTATTTTCCCTAAAGGGCACAAGTTATCTGAACAGTAGTTTACGTGCAGGAACTTCCTTATTTTTAATCATACAGGCAGTAGAAGGTACTTGGAAAACAGTTTTTAGAAAAGGCTTTTTAAAAAAATCTCCAATCATAAGCACTAAAGTCATAATGACTTAAGTACATAATTTTCTCTTTTCAAGTGCCCAGGACACTACAAACGTGCGCACGTATGCACACACACTGTAAACAATAGCTCATCAGCAGGAACACGTTCAAGCTCTGGTGCTTCAGGCTTTTGAGCCTGATTAAACCCCTGCCATCGTTAGCCTCCACGCTTTGGTACGTCGTCACTGTCTTCACTGCATTCCGTAACGCGCAGCCCACAGCTGGATTGGAGTTTCTAATGCTTCAAGATATTCTACTGTTGGGCAACTCATGCACAAACAGCTGAAAAGCAGCATGGTAGAAAAAAAGACCCAAAGCAGCTCTAAAATTCAGTCAATCTAAGACTCACCAACCTTCTATCTACCCACTACCAACAGGAAATTCTCCACATCTTACCTTGGAATTCCGTACCTCCAGCGTTAGATTCTGTGGTGGAGCACTGGGGACTAGAAACATTAACAGAATTAGAACTCCGAACTTCCCATATACTGTATCAAATGCTGTATTTCCATACACAACTGCTCTCTGCTATCATTCATTATGAACGTACAATGCTTTCTGGTTTAAGACACTATATAAAGCAACTACAAAATTCTAGCAGAGGTACTTTACGACATACGGTGACTGGCTTAGGAGGTTTACGGCTTTTCCTCACAAAAAACGAACTCACTTTTTATTCAGGTCTTTGCTTATCACGGGTATCTAAATAAAAAATGTCTTGTGTTTAAAGGTACTTCCCATAAACTCTGAGTGAAGAGAGCACGTTCAGTACTTTTCAAAAATCAAGTCTTTAATTTACACGCCGGATTCTGGGAACCCACCTTTAAAATTCTAGCCGTGTTTTTTGTTAGCATGACTTTCTGTAACAGGAAAAACTGAGTCACCACGTCTCCGTGTTACCGAAGAGGTGAAGTGCATCGCAAAGACAGTTTCTGCTTTGAAACTCCCAGTCTCTGTTAGCTCTTTAGCAGCTGTAGCGACTTGCTGCTCCTGACGGTGAAACTCCGTTAGACAAAAAGGCAATGTAAGAGAGAACCCGAGACCAAGGAAACTCTCGTCGCAGCACTTCAGACTCACAAACGTTAGCTCAAGGGCAGAGACAAGGCGTCCCTGGCAGGAAGGTGAGGCTCCCGCAAAACGCAAGGACAGGGAAGCAGCACAACAGGGCTAAAGATTGTTCCGGCCTCAATAAGGCATTTTCCCGATAACTCACACCAGCCACAACAATACCTAAGGAAACACTCCTGAGTGCATCAAGTGAAAGTGGCCCTGTGATAAGTGAAAGGTACACCGGGGCGTGGTTAAACAAATACCCCTCTCCCGCGAGCCCACCACAGAAGTGGAGACAAGAAGGATTTGGGTTTCCTTCTCTCTTGCCAACTGAACAGTGTCTGAAATCACCAGACCGAGGGGTGAAGTGCTAAGTCCTTCGAAAAGCAAGAACACAGGTTAAGAGAAGGAAATGAAATAACGCTCAGCTTTTTTTTTGGCACTTGTTTGTTTTACACAGTTGGTGCCTACTTTCAGAACAACCTAAAAATAAGTCAGGGGTTTCACAAGGAGTGATTAATAATTAATCCATATACTGCAGACTTGGTGAGAGAAAGCCAATCAGTAGGACACGGGGAAAGATATACGTATGTACATACATTCATATACATGTATTTCACCATGCGCACAGTTCATTTTACGTCAAAGTATGTTTAGACTCAAAGCAGACTAAGAATTTAACCAGCCCAACAGAGGGAATGGATTTCCTACGGGCTGACAGCCCTCGCTGCGCTAGGAGAGGCATAGCCTGGTGTGGTACGGTGCGCAGCCCCCACCCAGGCAGGAGGCCCAACCCAGGAGGTTGATGGTTCAGAGGTACCGCAAGGACGAGTTGGTAAGGGAAATGCCCTCCGCCAGGGCGCGATGCAGAGATGACTTTTCTAGTTGAGATACAGGATTGCTTCCTATCCATCAGGAAGGCATGAGAAGAGAAGCAATCCATCCTTACAAGCAGCACACAAACCTTGGTTCAAATCATAATACCTGAAGAGCTATCCTGCAACAAACCACCATAACATGCTTAAATTAGCAGCAAAAGCCTACAGAAACACAAGGAAGCTTGTTAAATAGAAGCTAAAGGTAGCTTAGAGAGAAATCCCTGCAGGAAACATGGAGATTGCTTACAGAAACCACAACAAGAAACCACAAGAAGAAAATGTGCATCGCTCATCGGGAAAGATGTGAGATTGAAGGGGAGAACGGCACGGTTAAGCAGCAGGGTTATAAGTCTGTTTAGAAGCAAGATGACATCCTTCAGAAAGCTGTAGAAAATAAGTTTCCGTAGGTTGAACGTCAAAACCTCAGTTGGGCCAGAAAGGACTTGAGGAAAACTTGAAAATGGCATTACAACTAATCATAAATTCTTCTTCAAACAAATAAGGAGCTGGAAGCCCTTTAGAGAAATTGTAGAGTTAACAAATGCTCAGGGTATGACAGAAAAAGACAAAAATAAGGCCACGCAACTAACCTTCTTTGCATTTGTACTGAGTGACAGGAAGAGGAGAGGTTTCCACGACACCCTGTACAAAGAATCTCTAAAAGTGAAATGTCAATAGAAGGGATTATGGAAGAGTCAGAACGAACGGCAGCCAGGTTGCCAGGGATGATGCTCTTCATCCAGGATTTCTCAAGGAACTTGGCAACGAAACGGCTGCGTGACTTACAGTAGGCTGTAACCTCTCCCAAGTTACCTCGATACCGGGAGATGGGAAATTCCATGCCAGTTTTCATAAAAGCGGTTCCATTTGCGAAACTTCAACTAGTAAGTCAGAAGTAGTATTAAGTATTAGGCAAATCAACTGAAGCTACAATAAAGCATGAAATTCATAGCTACATGGAGTAATAATGCCTATTTGCCACTTTGTAAAGGGAAATCCCCCATCGCAACCCTGCTGAAGAGCACACATGGGAAAAATGAACCTGCCTCTGTATGCAAAACGATGGCTCTAAGCAGACCAAGTCCACCAAGATCAGCCTACGCCAAAAATGTCACCTCAGTGCTCGGAATGAGCCAAAAAGGCAGTCAAATGCTAAGTAATTACACACTTGCATCTTTGATACAATTTTAGTCCTCCCTACCTCCGTTTTTAAAAGCGTGCAGGAGAAAAGAAGCCGAGGAAAAGTTCCGGAAAGAGCGCTGAAGGTTGAAACAGCTTCCACTAAAGAAATGGCTAACGGCTGCTGAGACTTTGGGATCTGGCAAAGAGACCAATGAGGGAGAATACAGCAAAGGTCTCTAAAATGAGGAGTGGGACAGGGAAGGCTGGTAGACACTGATTATTGACTCCTTCAGGCAGTACATGACGCTGACATACAGCAGGTTCAAAACACACCAGTTCACANAACACACCATTTCACAGAAAATTCATTTGTAGAATACTTGTCCACTTGATGTTGTGGATGCTAAAAGCTGGCACGGGTTAAAGAGGATGCTGACAGGGTTTCATGGAAGGGAAACGGAATTAGTAAATACGCAGAGTCCGCCGCAGAGTCAAGAAGTCCCAGCGAAACAAACTTTTGGACACAGAGAGAATCTGGGACAATACCCCCCTCTGCTCCTCTGTTCTGCTGTTGGCCACTCCTGGGGAGAGGATTCCAGGCTAACCTCACTTTTGATCCGACTGTTCTCATATATAAAGTAAATTCTCTATAAAAAAGAAAAGTTAACATTAACTCTGATCATTCCACAATTGTTCGTATGTCTGTATTTGCTCACATTACCTCTTTATTTGCCTTACAGAAAATACTGCTACCGCTTCCTGCTTTCATTATTGCGTGCAATTGATTTAAGAGTACCTGTGCTGGAGTCCAAACAAAGACATGCATCATTTTCCTGTATCACCACAATTAAAATAAGAGCACTCCAAAAGCAAAGGTCTGCTTGTACATCAAAATAGTATAGAAGCAAAAAAATAATTTGGCGCTGTTGACTTCCATTTAATTGTCCACTCTTAATACTTTGTAGACTCAATAACCCAGGAAATGAACTACTGACGTTGAAATGAAGGACACCATTGTTTCGTAATCAGAATCAGGTATAGTAATTTTCCTTCACCTAATTTGGAAAGCCTCCGGGGGAACTTTCAGCACGCATGGCCATAAGCAACAACTACTTTATTAATAAAATATGGCAACAATGAACAAAAACCATAGACGTCTTTCTGGTTAAAAATTCACTTCAAGGAAATTACCACATAATTCCTGCCAAAAAAAAAAAAAAAAATTGGAATAAAGCAGCTTACCATCTGACAGCGTGCGCACAACAACATCTTGGGTCGAGACTCCAGGACCGTGCTTGTTGTAAGCCACCACTCGGAAGCTGTATTCTGTGTATTTCTTTAATCCGTTAACGGTGTAGGAGAGTCCTCCTACATCAACATCCTGTTCATAAACAAACGTGTACAAGTCAAGGGCAGAATCAGGGCTGCAACGATTAAAAAGGCCTTAGACTTTCAGTCCAGTAATTAAGTCAAAAGCAGGAACGACACCTTTCTGTAGGACCTACAGATCAAACGCACAGTTTGTATACAGCCAGGACTTGCAAAGGTGCCAACAGGTGCTAACAGGTGCTAAACCTGAAATCATATTCATACGCAATCGGATGGATAATTAAATGACTGGGATTAATCATCCTGAAGTTGTGATTACTCTCGGGTGGCAACCTATATTTGTACAGAACAGACTGGATTCTTCCAGGACAATCATGAGAAAATTTGTACAGAACAGACTGGATTCTTCCAGGACAATCATGAGAAAATTTAATCAATTCGACACTCACCACTACCAAAATATCCATCGCTGGATCAAAGATCTCAAGCAGCGAGAACAGTTCAGATGAAGGATGATGCTAAAATCAGTAGTTAGCCTGCTGTACTAAAATAAAACCGGCCAACCCATAAAAACCATGCAAGCACCCTTTACGCTGTCTGAACCGGAACTGATAAATGACAACACAGCCATTAGTTGAGTTTTCCTCTTGTGATACGATGGACATCCCCAAATGCTTCTTGATGCTGACGAATACCTAAATGAGCCACCGCATAAACTATTGTTTTAATTCCGAGACGTATACATTTCATGCCGCATTTTTAATTTTAAGTATTTCTGTATTTTAGGCTGAAGGATTCAGTCTATCAGAAAAATGAACGCTTTGCAGGGTGTTTCTAGAAATTTAAGGTAAATACATCACAAAAGACAAAAGGCTGTTAATGGCGTTGTATATCAGGCAGGAGGAGCCAGGCTCCGTACCTGTTCAGTGTCCTGCCCCTTCTCCATGTAATACAGCTTGTAGTTCTGGATCTCTCCATTGCCCGCCAGCGGCGTTTCCCAGGTGACAGTGACGGAGGTGGGTGAGCTGGCGTGCGCTCGGATGTTGGGTGCCGGACCAGGAAGCTGAACTGAAATGGAAGCGCAGAACCGCTAGTCGCCAAGCCTAACCATTTACACTTGCGGTGGCTCATTATTTTCGTGGCAACTTCGCTATTAATCGACTCCAGTTAAAAAATGGGCATTTTTTCCACATTTCAGCATTTCATAGGGATTTATTGGGGGGTGTAAAGGTGGCACCAAATTTCTGAAGGAGATCCTGCTCCCTGGCTCAGATTCATTTTGTCCTGAATGATCCCAACAAATGCCACACTTCGCATTTTCCCAAAATGTTCTTATTTTTCTCTTTCCGTTAACGACAATTTAGAAGTATTTCTTTTATAACAGAAAATTTAGAGAATTTAACAAGGAATGTCTGATCAGTTCTTCTCAAGGGTGAGAATAAATCATATAAGCATACCAACACGGTGACTTAGA
>RSEF01000010.1:1377448-1387704 GCA_003993805.1 Himantopus leucocephalus | reverse complement strand
TTTTAAGAGTATCCACTTATTCTGGGAGAGGTCATGAATGGGGAAACCAAAGAAAAATCGATCCCAAAGTCAAGAAGGCTCAAAATATTTAGAGCTTACCCTCAGGCTGAGTTGCCACCTTCAGCGGTACGGAGCTCTCGCCGGGGCCGTGCTTGTTCTGAGCCACAACTCGAAAGACATAAACTGTTTCTGGCATCAGGTTCTGGATCATCACTTGTGTCTCTCCAGGGCGACTGGTATTTTCAACGCGTTCCCTTTAGGAAACGAAAGGGTCGGGCACAGAAACAACCACTGATTAGTAAGGGGGTTTTTGAGGGGGAAATAAAAGGAATAGTTGCTGCTAAGATGTATCCCGTTTGAATATATCTAATGTGTTAATGATGTGGTTATTTATACTGCGCTGACTACACAATAAAACAATAATATGCCAAAATTGCTGGGGACAAACAGCTTCTAATTTTCTAACTTCTCTTTGGAAAAAAAAAGAAAAAAAGCACTGAAGTAAAAGAATAAATTATACTCGACATCACAAAATTCTAAGTAGTTTCTTTGTTATTCTCATAACAGCATGCGATAATTCATAGTGACAGTTTATCCTGCTACTCCGAAGCCAGAAGAAAAAAATATTTAAGCAGCATACACAGAGTCTGGCGAGATTTAAGGCGTTTCTGTTAATACTGTGGGGCTGCTTTTTGTGTCTTTTTCAAAGCAGCTGTTTTAATGTATTCTTCTACCTCCAAACTTTACTTAGTTCCTCCCTAATATTTAGATTTTTCAAAAACACCCAGGGGCTCTGACTCGCCTCCGCCCAGGCGCACAGCTGGGGCATTTATGCTGTTGCCACACAAGTAGCGGAGTCCACACGTGGCACAGCAGCCCCGGCACCGTCCCCTCTCGCGCCGTGCCCCGGGAGCCGGGCAGGCGAGGGGCGTCCCCAGCCCGGCGTCAGGGTGCGCACCTCCGCGCGACGCCATCGGTTCTTATCAAGCTCCGGATTGAGGGGAAGATTAAAAGATTAATCATCGACTAACTGCAGCCTTTCTTTCCAAGCCACTGCTGCTCTCACGTGGAGCGTCAGAGAGCTCCGCTTGGGCAGCGACACCTCCACCCTGCCCTGCCTTGAAAAGGAGCGCTCTGCTCCCTGAAAACCCAAATAAAAGCAGCGTTACAACAGAAGACATCAAAAACTTCCCCACTGAGAAAATAAAGGGAAAATGGGATGGCTTTGAATACAACTCTCTCCCTTTTGTCTGCTAGACGTTGTTTAGCTCTACAGCAGAGGGCAGACGATTCTCAGCCCCTTGATTAGCTGCTATTAAACCATTTTTAATGCAGAAGCCTAGGCAAAATTATTCCAGTCTCCTCTTTCCTACCTTCCAGCCATTACGTGTTAGTTTATACCGCAGAAATACGATGCCCAAATTCCCATTTTTAATCGATTTCTTTTCAAATCAACTGGTACGGTTGATTTAGCATAACCTGGTTGAAAACATTTGGAAATCCCTGTTGATTTCTGCATTATTACACTGTATCTATACAGAGGGAAACAATACCCTCACTGTAACTAAAGATCTATATAAACACATTTTCTAGAACATTCTCCTTCACAAAAGTTGAGCTAAAATGGCCTTGCATAAGCAGCTTAATTCATTTCAGATTTTTTTTTTTTTAATTCCCATCATTAAATGAGGAGCATCATTATAGCATATTTGAATCAAAAAACCTTTACAAAAGATTTTTCTTCTTCTAATGTTTATCACGCGTTTTTGGCAAGAACGAAGCTGACAGAGAAGCGAGACACACACTAAAGAAATATCATACCCACCCCAGAATGAAACCTGGGGGGCAGGGAAAAAGATAAATATTTTCCCTCACTAACTTTTCCAGTTTTAGCTAGCGCAAAATGTTTGCTGGAAAACGCATTTTCAAATGGATCGTTTCCTTTAAGTTGTGTCTTCGATACAATGGCGGTATTTGAAAACCCAGAGTAAGTGCCAACCGATTCACAGCTGTGGAATAACACTTCTCTCCCATTGACATGCAAAATATATTGCATTTTCTGCCTCAAGTGTAAATGCACTCAGTGATTTTATCTAGGGAAAAAAAAAACCCCAGCAATCTAAGGTTATTATTTAAAATTACAAAAAAAAAAAATCGAATTATTTTAATGGAAAGACAACATTTATCAAAAAATAAATAGACACATCAAAGTATTGCAATTTTCAGTAATAACTAGGAACTGTGCCTTCCCTCACAACAGTATGTTAAAAGTACGTTGAGATTAATCTAATTAAGTGCTATATGAATCTCTCATTTATGCCCTTTCTTAGAGAGAGCCCTGAGCACCGTTTATGAGCTCTGATGGGTTTAGGTAGGCACAACAGGTAACCAAACAGACGGTCTCTACGAATAACTCCACTACCCTACACAACATTATGACTATTCCGTTAAAGGGCTTTGTAAACTAAAGTTTAAAATAGTTATCAAGTACCTAAGGGAAAAAAGCCTACTGTTCAAAACCNAACTCCACTACCCTACACAACATTATGACTATTCCAACTCATTCCAGTTTAATCCCCCGTTAAAGGGCTTTGTAAACTAAAGTTTAAATTAGTTATCAAGTACCTAAGGGAAAAAAGCCTACTGTTCAAAACCAGAAACAAGTGTTGATTTGGAAACGTGAAGGTTAAAGTTATAAATTATAACAAATAACAACCTTCCGGGCAGTATTAAGAAGCGAGGATCGCCTGCGCCAGCTGTGGAGCCTGGCAGTGAGCTCGGAGAGACATTTTGACAGTCTGATTACACACAATTAAACTCCATTTTCTGCGTTTGAAGCACACTACGTTGAACCGTGGGTTTAATGCTATTTGAATATCTCCCGCTGTGTGATTTACCATCTTGTACCAGCAGCGTGCTAGCTATTTCTTTTCTTTTTGTCCAAATCCTGAAAGTTTGGAGTTCTGCCTGAGTGCTGCTTGTCTGAAGTTTCAGAGAATTAAACTTTTCTTTGCCCCCGCCCCTTCCCCAACACATTCGAATTTTCATACCCTTTTCAGGGGAACTGCCTTAAATTTGGAATACCTCATGCAAGGGTGAAATAACCGTGTAACTCTACAATCTATAAGGAAGACAGGCATTTTTATGTGATCACGTTACTTGAGTTTTTCTAGAGGTGTGCCCAGAAAACCATGAGACACCCACTTCCTTCGCCCGTAACCCCCTCAATGGCAGCCTCTCTGACACCATCAAGCCAACACGAAGACGTGCCACCAGCTGGTGACGTTCTGTAGCCGGCGAAACAAGCAGGAACGAGCTTGTTTCCGTGCTTTGAAACGCTGCTCTTCCATGGGTAGTTTCCGTTTCTCTGTTAAAGAGTAACCTCCAAGCCCTACAGATCTTCATCTTCACTCGCTCCTCCTCAGCAGACACTACAAACTATCAGAACCAGCTTTAATCATTTCAGAAGTGACAGATTTCCTCCAACCTTGGCAGCATTTGCATTTTTGCTGTAATTCCTTGTTTGCGGCTGCTTACAAATCTTCTGTAACATTCGACTTCGGGGCCAACATTTTTCGGCAAGCAGACACCAGGTTTAAAAGGTGAAATACAGAATTTCTCTGGGGTGGGGGCAGAGGGCAGAAGGCACCTCTTGGCAGCTGCTGGTGGCGCACCGGGAAGGCACGGGGCACAGTGAAGAGCCTTTTGCGGGAACGCCCCGTGATTACGGGTGGGAAAATCACGTTCCAGGCATCTTGCAACCCTCTAAATACCTTCAAAGGGCAAAGTCAGGAAACACCTTACCGTGTTTCTGTGTGCATCTCCTTTCACTGAACAGGGAAAAATAAAAGGAGCGTAAATCAGCGGTGGCAGAGGCAGCTGATAGCTGAGGAACCGCACACCTTGAACACTGCGGAGAGATTTCAGTGCTCCTACAATTCCCAATACGAAGATGACTCTCTACAGCCCCTTAAAGATGGTTTAGATATGTCAGACTATCGAGCTAAGCCATGCCATGTGTATTTTTTTCTTTTTTCACAAGCCTGATTTAAAAGGTAAATAAATCAAATACCCAGTTTGATCACTGCTCAAATACAAGCGAGGAAGAGACAACACTTAGGTGACTAAAAGGATCCAGTAACGCATGCAATGAAAATGGTACATGTAGGCAAAAATATAATAGTATGAGGAGATGGTATATATACCATCAACCATGTACTTAAAACCACAGCAAAGCTACGCCATCATGTATAATTCAAGGACTGCAAAGCGATCACTTAAGCAGTGCTTTACAACGCTGAGAAAAAAAAGGCGGGTTGCACATCCAAGCTTGACTTCAAAATTTTCTGATTTCTGACTGCTTAGTTGTGCGTGACACGCTCATCTATTTCTTTATTCAACAACCAACCAACGTTGCCGCAAGGCCCAACCAATGGGTCAAAAAGTACCACAATGCTAAAGAGAACTTTTTTTTTCTTTCCTTTTTTTTTTTTTTTTAAAGGTTACTGTTCTCGTTCTCTCAATTCAGGTGCAATGGCAGGACTGCACAGTATTTTCGTACCAGCCTGTGAAATGTGTGCTACCGACTGTCTTTACGAGGCATAACAAAAAAAATTCCAAAAAGCAAAGGAGTGGTGAAGGTGACAAATTAGTGCCTATGTGCTAATAAAAGGCTTTCAGAGCCTACTTTGAACCTGTTCCAGAAGGACACTTAGGCCAACGAAGATCTCATTAAAGTCAACGAAACCACCCGCTTACATATAAGCGCCAGCTTAAGCNCCCTATGTGCTAATAAAAGGCTTTCAGAGCCTACTTTGAACCCTGTTCCAGAAGGACACTTAAGCCAACGAAGATCTCACTGAAGTCAACGAAACCACCCGCTTACATATAAGCGCCAGCTTAAGCGCTTTGCTGCATAGACTTTCCGGGGACTACGTCGACCCGAGCCCGAGGGTTGCTGTGCAAGGACTGGAAACAGCCGTTCCTGCAGATTGTCCTGTAATTTCCTTATTTATTCACCCCAAATTATGAGATACCCTTGGTTGGCACATGCTTTTGGCCCCAAAGGAATATTTTCGAGATTTCTGTAGTCTTGTACGTAGTGGAAGGGGATGCGTTTTGTTTCCTCAAAAGCAGTGCAGGGAGAGGCATGAAGCCGTGTCTCACTTAAGAATAACACTGAATATTACCAAAGTAAGGAAGTAGTAGAAAAACAACATTTGTGAGGCAAAGAAAATGTTACTAATTGCCTCAATTAATTGTCGTGAAGCTGGACAAGCTGTCTAGCCACAGAACTAAGAAAGAGTGGCAGTTCGCCGTAAGCAGCGGTGCGTTTTATATGCTCTTCAGATGACTTTCTTAACTTTGAGTCTCGGCACAGATCATTTTCTCTTAAGTAACAAATCGGATAAGCATGCTAATTTTCAATTAATTAAGCACTGCTCAAAATGGCTGTCAGCTCCAACTTCTTGAAACTTATCACAACAGTTTGCAACTGTAATTCTGAGCGGTAGACCCCATCGGTAAGGAAGAGCGGTAGGTTGAACTGAACCACGGGGATAATAGGTCAAAAACTCATGAATGCTTCACTTTCATGAAATTTCTATTTGCAGGAATTAACTAGGAGAGAAGCAATATTTAACCAACACCTACCACAACACTTAACCAACACCTACGACACGGTTCTCTCTAGGGTCAGACTACACTGACGGGGTTTTAAAGCCTGAAGTGACGGCTCGCTCTTGACAGCACACGGATTATCTGGAGGATGTTTCTGTGCCCGCTGTGGATGGCACTTACAGCAGTGTCAGTGTTCCTGAAGAGGTGTTACAGTCTATGTTTGCTCTTAGTTTCTAAGCAGTTTGCTAAAAGCAGGTAGCAACGGGCTGCAGTCAATCGAACCCATGCACAAGCGTTGCCCGTAACAATACGTATATGCAGCAGTGAGGCAAATATAAATGCACTTCTCATCAGGGTGCGGGAGGGAAAGGAACGCAACCCCTGGGACTCCGCAGCCTGTACGACTTTGAGCACTGAAGATGTCATGTTTATAGTGCTTCTAAACACATCTAGCGTGAAGGAGAGTCATGAAAGAGCAGGACCCATTTTACACGTCGAGATCTTTACCTGTTTATACCTTCCTTGGTGTAGAAGATTGAATAGGTGAGGTTGTCTCCTTGAGGGTCTGATACGGGCGTCCGCCACGTCAGTCTGATGAAGCGAGTGGAGACGAGGGTGGCCACGACGTCCCGCGGGGCTGAAGGCAATGGTCCTGTTGTAGCTGGTGCTAGATGGTCATTAGTGGCACTGGTCAGTGAAGTGGGAGGTAATGTTGGGATGGCAACATCTTGTCATGTGCAAACATTGGGGAATATGAAGGGCAAACATCACCATGGTTTAAAAAAAGAAAACAGAAAAAAAACACAAAAGAAATAAACAAAACCACGATGGGAAACAAAAGAAAATGAACACACACAAAAAAGGCCATTAAACTGAAGGCTGACATGCAGGCAAAGGTAACTACTGAAAACTAATGGGAAATATTAAAGGACACGTCACTGTCGAGCAAGCAGACCAAATCTCCATTGTAATGGAAGTGGCAAGGGAAAGGGAAGGGTGAAAACTGAGGATAAAATATGACCTTGTAAGAGGACATACCAGCGGCAAACAATATTTTCATTTCTTTGTAAACCAGATCTAATAACCAAATGTTTACCAATAAAAACCTCCAACTTGTATTATTTATTCAAAAATACATCCAGACCCAATTTTCTCCTTTATTTCATTAACATGCAGAATTCATTTATACTATTCTCAATCATAAAAAAAAAAAGACAGACGGAATACACAACATTCATTTAAGAAGTGCAAACTCATCCAGGTTGTGCAATTAAAGACCGAAGCCGGTTCACACGGTAACCGCTTTCTGAGCTGGTTGGGTTCTACTCCTGCCAGTGCGAAGATGTGGTGACCAACTTGGCAGGGCAGTGGAAATATTGAGACTTTTTCCTAACTTTCACTAAGGTCACAGTTTTCCTCCCATGAGTGCTCTTCCTCCCTCTCATAACATACGTTACATCATTTTACAATGATACTAACAAGCATAAGCAACTCTTGCTTCATATTATACGAAGACTTTACAAACTTTTTTGTGGTAAGTCACGTACGTCTTCCTGTATTACTACTTTAAAGCTAGGAAAAATCTCCGGGATTATTGCATTAAAAGGTTGGCAAGTTAACAGCACAAGCTGTAACGTACGAATAGCTGTTCTCCAAATCCTATTAAAGCAATCCATCCAGTAAATCTAACAGGGATATTCTCAGCAGCTGGACCCCAATTACCACAGAGTATTACAGGAAACACAATTAGTAACAAAACCCTAAAGCTCAGGATACCCTGATTTTTTTCTGGATTCTTAACTATTGACCCAAGCTTAAGCCATCCGATGACATTTTCCACATGGGAATCTATGCGGCCAAATACCTTTATTCACGTATTAATTATGGAAACTAACTAAAATGGCTCAGATCCTCCCCAGAAAGAGTTCAGGATTAGAACAGCTTTTGTTGAGAGCTGCAGCATTTCCACCCAACGTACTACTCGAATACGTGGACTTGTGCCTCTACAGACAAGGAGAAAACCGCACGCAAAAAGCCCCACTAACCCAGGAAACGTTATGTGGACAACCAAACCTTCAGGCAGACACACTGAGGACATCTCAGCTGCACTGGGATCATCTACCACCAGCAACAACCTGATTTTAAATCCTAAAGAAACCTTGTCAACCGGAGCACCGTCTCACACGTAGGTCTTGAATTTGCAGAACTCCCATCTTTTTCATTTTTATTTCCCAGACAACTACTGACAATGGTGGAAGAACAAAACATTTGCTTTTATCAGACTTGCACTATGTGATAAAAGTATGTGGGCAGAACTAGGAAACGTTTCATTGTTTCATGTGAAACACCACTGTACGCAATACCAAAGACAAGGGTCTATTTCTTGAGAGCAATGACCACCNCGTAATAAAAGTATTTGGGCAGAACTAGGAAAGGTTTCATTGTTTCATGTGAAACACCACTGTACCCAATACCAAAGACAAGGGTCTATTTCTTGAGAGCAATGACCACCACAGACGAGGCGCAGCTCCACGGGGACATTGGCAACGTCCTCCCTCCCCTCCCGCGTGCCGGTGAGCCTGTTACCGCTCCATCCCATCTTCCACCCTGCCTGAAGCTCCCATTCACGTTTCATCTCCCCTCTCAGGCGCTGCCCATCCTGTCAACCGGGAAAGTTTCACTCCCCCCACAAGTACTGCCGTAAATACAGTCACCAATTGAACTACATTTGAATTACATGTTTCTTCTTCCTTTGATACTAAAATCAAGACTTTTTACTTCAATACTCATTGCGTTACAGGACACTGCGAGGCTCCCAGAGCCAGGAGCATAGATATTTTGGCATCAAGAATACAGATCACACAAAGACAAGTACTCAAGAATATCTTCTTAATTATCCTTTCCACACTGTAATACCACAGCTGACAATTAAGACAATTTTCCAGCACCCTCCTTCTGATCAAAAGACTACACCATTAATTTCACGTTCATTGCAAAATCTAAGCGATTTTTATGCTCCCATAATTAGGGTTCTTCCAGAAACGCACCACGTTTTACCTCTTCTTCTGGACGCAGACAGGGCTCCTGTGCCCCCAAGGCAAACCTTGTTATCGCAGACGCCTCATGACACAGCTTCGCGCCCTGTTTGATGGTACAATACAAGACACCAAGGGGCAACAGCAGCATCTCGGGCCACAAAAGGGTCTAGATAAAGTTATCAGCACTTACAGTTACCACTATAAGCTTACTGCAATCTAAAACATCTGCATTTCTCAGAGCAGTGAGCACCAAAGTGTGTTGTGGAGAAGTTCTCGCCACCAGTGCTGCATGACCCAGCAGGAGAGATGCTCTCCTAGATCAGCTATTCATAAATCATAGAATCACAGAATGGTTTAGGTTGGAAGGGACCTTAAAGATCATCCAGTCTCTCCCCCCTGCCCTGGGCAGGGACACCTCCCACCAGCCCAGGTTGCTCCAAGCCCCGTCCAACCTGGCCTTGAACACCTCCAGGGATGGGGCAGCCACAGCTTCTCTGGGCAACCTGCGCCAGGGGCTCACCACCCTCACAGTGAAAAATTGCTTCCTAATATCTCATCTAAATCTCCTTTCTTCCAGTTTGAAGCCACTACCCCTCGTCCTATCACTGCATGCCCTTGTAAAAAGTCCCCCTCCAGCCTTCTTGAAGGCAATATAATATCTTAACATATAATAAGGAAAATTTATTCGGAGATTTGATGGTCAATGGCATCCTCAGCTGAAACGATGACAGAATTTAAGATCCTGAAGAAACTGAGAAAGGCATTTGGTGTAATCAAGACACTGAACTTCAGGAGAAGAAACTTGAGCGTGGTCACAGGACATGTCCAATCCCATGACCAGCTGCCCTTGTGGGCAGGGCAAGAAGGCAGCGTGGCTGAAGAGGGCACTTCTGGCCCGGCCTAAGCACGGAAAGTGTAAAGGAAGCAAAACCTGAGACCAAAATGGCTAACGCCACGACATACAGAACCACCACCCAGGCATGCACAGGTGGAATTAGGAAAGCCAAATCTGGACTGGACGGGTGGCTGGTGGGGCGTGTGGCGAGCGGGCTGGCCCAGCAGGCGCCCAGCGTCATCGTGAACGGGGTGAAGACTAACCAGCAGCTCGGGTAGTGACTGGCATTACCCAGGGCTTGATGCTGGGACAGAGAGGGTTTCATATCTTCGTCAGCGACCTGGATGAAGGGACAGAGATCGCGCGTAGCAGGTTTGCAGGTTATACCAGATTGGGAGGAGCAGCAGGTAGAGTGGCAGAGAGCGGGACCGGCCAGGCTGGAAAAGAGGGCTGGTGGGAACCTCAGAGTTCAACACTGATGGACGTGGAGCCCTGCATCGGGGTCAGGGGATCTTCCCAACTACCATCTCTCTGCTCCTAAATGACAGTCAGAGCGCCAATTCAGTATCACATTTATGGTCCCAGTTACCTCANCCATCTCTCTGCTCCTAAATGACAGTCAGAGCGCCAATTCAGTATCACATTTATGGTCCCAGTTACCTCAGCCAGGCTTTTCCCGCGTTTAAATTTGAGCCCATGTTAATAGTTCCCTTGGACTGGAGACTTACTCACCGCACCTCTCCTGACTGCTTCCACATCGTGTT
>RSEF01000010.1:1358082-1377348 GCA_003993805.1 Himantopus leucocephalus | reverse complement strand
GGTATAGAAATGCCAGAGTTTCGGCACAATCTCAGCTGAAACGTGCTGACTCCAGAAAACTTTGAGCAGACTTCTGATGTCCTCCCCGCTGCTGCAGGTCAGGGAAGCCCCCACCATACCCCACCAGGAGTCCCGTCCACCTCATTTCCCTCCTATCAGGCTTGAGAGAGCCCCGGGCCAAACTCTGGCAGAGAAGTATCAACATAAAACGGAATTATTCATGCAGCAATGGTCCTGGACAGGATTCAATTACATAATAGCACCAATGTAGGTCAAATGATGTCTTTAAAACTCTCTCAGAATTAGGATTCACATAAGGGAGTGGAGGAATTAATATCATACAGTGCAACTGAAGTGGTGTTATACTTTTAATCAAATTTGGTTTATAATGTCAAACTGTGCCGAAACACCAGACATTTATGTTTCTCAAAAGGAGATCAGCAGGGAAACGCACACCACAAAATTGTCACAATTTGACTATTACATTAAGACTGTGGACAAGGAGACAAATGGGGTCCGTCCGCACCTCTCAGACTGACAGTTTTGCTGAATCATAGAGTACCACTAGTTAGGAGGGATCTCAGGAGGTCGTCTGTGCAACCCCTCCATCAGAGCAGAGCCACCTTTGACCGGGTGCTCAGGGCCTTGTCTAGGCGTGTCTTGACTATCTCCGAGAACAGATTTCACAACCTCCCTGGGCAACCTGTCCTGACTGCAGCTACCCTCCCTGTGCAACTGTTTTCTCTTATCTGATCGAAAATTTCCCTTTTTGCAGTCTTTTCCTGTTACCTCCACCTGCCCTATGCCCTCCATCGGCTGGTTGAGCAGTAAGATGTTGTCAGGCTTTCATCCTTCAATATTAACCAAACTCATTTTTGTCTGAGTCTCAGTACATCACGTGCTCCAGCTCCCTAATTATCTTGGTGGGTCTCCACCGGGGCTCCAGTACACCAACGTCTTTTTTCGTGTCAGGAAGCTTAAAACTGTCCTAATGTGGTCTCACCAGTGCCAAGAAGGGGGAAACAATCGCATCCCTCGACCTCCTGCCTATCCCACCAAGTTCTTTTCTGCAAAGCTGCTTGCTGAACTGGTGGCCAGCCTCTACCATTGCATGGAGTCACTCCGGCTCCACGTCTGTCAGTGTTGAACTCTGAGATTCCCACCAGCCCTCTTCTCCAGCCTGGCCGGTCCCGCTCTCTGCCACTCTACCTACTGCTTCTCCCAGTCTGGTATAACCTGCAAACCTGCTACACGTGGTATCTGTCCCTTCATCCAGGTTGCTGATGAAGATACGAAACCTTCTCTGTCCCAGCATCAAGCCCATCATTACCTGGGCTGCTGGTTAGTCTTCACCCCATTCACCACAATGCTGGGCATCTGCTGGGCCAGCCCGCTCACCACACGTGTCACCAGCCACCCATCCGTTCCCCAGTTTAGCTGCAGGGATAGTACTGGAGATGGTGTCAAGGGCTTTGCTAAAGGCAAAGTGAGTAATATTGACTTCTCTCCTCTCCACCACAGGGACAACCGTTCAGTCTTAGAAGGCTGACAGTTGGGCACAATTTGCCCTTGGTAAATCTATGCTGGATTTTCCCAGTCATCATCATCATCTCATCATGACATGGCTTCCAGAGGGATTTGCTCCACAACCTTCCCTGAAATGGTTCCAGCTCCAGCTGAGCTTTGTCTTTCCTAGTTCCATCCCTGCACATCCAGGCAACATCCCTCACTTTTCTGCCTGTGCTTCCAGCTTCCGTGTACTTTCTTTTTGTGTTTGAGCTCAGTTAGGAGCTCCTTATTTACCCCTACTGGTCTCCTCGACACGCACGCTCAAATTCCTGCACTTTGGAATAAACCATTCTTGCACTCTGAGAAGATTGTTCTTCAGGACCAAATGGCTCGCGTCTTGCCCAGCAACACAATCTCCCATGGGAACCTGCCAAAAAGATCTCTGAACAAGTCAAAATCTCCTGTCTTGAAGACCAAGGCTGTAATTCTGCTAGCTGTTTTGCTCAGTTCTCTTAGAAGCCGAAATTCAAGCATCTCATGATCACTGTTCCTATCCCATGATCACTTGGAGCTATCCTGCAACATCTCTGCAATCCCAAAGGCCTCAGCGCTCTGCAACTACATGCAGAATTCCAATTCCTCCTCCTGGTTTCCCATGCTGGTAACATTAATTCACGTGCAAGATATCCTTTCTTGGTTATGAACTATTTTTCATGAAAAAATTTAAGTTTCAAGAAATGGATAGTTCCACCACAAAAAATCTTGGTGTGGTGTGCTACCGGATACCGGCAGCGCATTCATTTCGTTCAATTCAAGATCTCGCTCCTTATTATAGCTCACAAGGATGGCATGGAACGGCAAACACTTAACTTCTGCCGTATAGAAGTACAAAAACCACACAGTATACTACACTTTGGAATTTTGAAGGTGATACAGTGCATTTCAAATAATGTTTTGAAATTGTTCTTTAAATAACGTGGCATATTTGTTTACAGTCTATGATTTTTTCTTTATACAGCATTTAATAATCACTCCTCTTTTTTTTGTTTTTGGTGCCTGAGTAGTTGTCAAATGCCTATCACATGGGGGTGACAGGGAACCATCTGCCTCCCTCCCCCAAAGGCACCTCCTTTTACTCATTGCCACCTGTTCTTTTTTCAGTCCCCAAATGGCAATCCCGAGCCAACGCCAGATCCACGGGCAAAGGCCAGGTTACATGTCCTGGCGGAATTTTTCCGTCTTGTCACTAGCATTTAACCTCCACAAAGAAAACCTAAATGTATCCATTACTGAGGTTTTCCCGGGCCACACAAAACAATGCTGTAAACACGGTGACAAGAAATAGCTTTGTTGTAATCGAGCATATTAGCATATCTGATCCATAATTGAGATGGTCAGAGGCTGACCCATCAGGATCTAACCGTAAGCACAGAAGGGTGGGTTTGGGTAAAAAAGCAGGGGGGGGGGGGAAGATTTTGAGGTTGCCGAGAAAGTCATTCCCAAGACATGACTAAGGTTCCTCCTCACTGGGCTTTGCAGGAGCCCGCCGTGATGGCACTTGCAGGGTACAAGAAAAGCCCGTCTATCTCTTAACGAACGAGGCAGAGAGAGGAGCGCTGAGACCACAAATGCCGGCGGAGGGCAAACGCAGGGGAATGTAGTAACTCAGGCACTTCCCTTTCGGGAGGTAGTTCTTAAATTCTCGCTAAAGGACAGACCAGGCAGCAGAGCCCCAACCCCACTGACATTCCCAAAGGTACTCAGTCTCCCGGGGAAGGACGCTATCTGAGAAACAGGGACGCCATCTCCAATCTCAACGTATTCTGAAAGTAGATTCCAACTCTCTGGCAAAATTCTACACCTGAAGTCAAGTACAGGGGATCCTGGCGGAAGAGTGTTTCACTCAGACCATTTACCTGAATCCGACTCCTTCTCCTCCCCCTTTCAACCTTCTCAATTACAAACAGTTGTCCTAAAATCTCTTCTCTCCACGCCACAATTCTCTTTTACATATTGCAGAAAATGCAAAAGTTATGGATTCTGTACAGCCAATCCATCTCCGAGTACGGTCTTCTTTTCTAAACTTATTAACAGAGAATTACAGAATGTGACAATAAAAAAGCCACTCCAATAAACCTTCAAATTACCCTTTTTTTGGCCAACTTTGTGTTTTAATATTTTCCACAAGTAACTTCCACATATACCGCAAGCTTTACAGAATTGGCCTCAAATAAAAAAAAAGGACCAACCCCAAAGAAACTTTTGTCTGACCAAAATTATATTAGGCTTATTCTAGCAGATGAGCGTCTGCGCATTTATACTGGTCTCCGTGGCTACGCGCAACATACGTTCATGCACCAAAACTGTCACCGGGCAGAAGAGAAGGTGGATCACCAAACCACTGCTTCCTGCGAAGGCAGAAATCAACGTCCAAGCACAGAAGGGTTTCGTTGTAGCAGATAATCACTTTGTACACTCTACGCCTATTGTATTTAAAATTATGCTACCTTCTAAGACTGAAGAAAACACAGATGTGGTATTTTACTTTCAGACCACTCAAAAACCTTTACAGTACACCTCAATGAAGCTACGGATAAAGCAGCAATGCTCCAGGCAGCAAAACCCAACACGCTGGCAGATTTCTACATGAAGGGTTTAGATTGAAACGAGTTAATGCGCAGAAGAGACAACCAAGTTCTGATCTAATGTGCAAAGTGCAAACAGTTTTAGTGGTTTATTTCTATTTAACCTTTCTCAGCACATCTCCCTCAAAGCCTGAGTAACTCGACCGTTTCCAACTACTCAAACTCATCTCTGACGGCAGCCAACTACCCCCTTCCTCACTGACACCTATACCACAATCGGTGCTGTAGTCCGCTGACAGACGCCCACGCAACACTCTTGGTCCATTTCTTCAACGCTGGCCCATAAAGAATACGTGCGGCCTGTCTGAGAAACTCCGTAAGGCTTCTACTTTCTAACATAAATTTCATTTACTAAAGATCAATTCGATATAATAAGCAAAAGGGCTAAAGGGAAACAGTTTGTAAATAGCCAGATGTTTGCCAATTCCATTTAGGAAGGAGAAAACAGAGGACAGCAAGGGAAGGGACATACTGCTAACTGGGAAGAACAACTCTGATGAACACTTAATCAACATCTTTTACTGAAATTACTTTTCAAATTGGCAAAGTAGGTATTTCTCATCATCAGGTATGAATTTAAGAAAAAAAAAAAAGCTTTCTGTATTAATGACTGAAGCGTTCAGAATAGTTGTTGGGTCAAATTAGTGGTTTTCATTTTCACATCGAGGTATCTGTCGTGAAAGAACTACTGTATATCATCCCTTCACCCTCTTTCCCTGAATAGTTTCCTTCTTTGCCATTCATATATTGTGAGAAGGTATTAAAATAAGATATCAAATATCTGTATTTTCTTGGACGGTGTGTATTATATCAGTTTTCATATCTCACAACTGAGTAAGACACAGCACATTCATTCCTAGTTGCGCTACTTGTTATGCCACTACTCAACAGCAAACAAAATACGATGCACTTTCAGCGATGTACCGTGTGGTTATCTCTGCTGTCGGAAAACAACAACTCAAATGCATCAGTGTTACACAGGGAGTGCATTGTTAAAAACACTGCAGGCCAGGTAACAGAACGATACGAGTTCGGGGGCGTATCTTTACACCCGAAATGAGACTCCACCAATACTGCATCCATAATCCTTTGGCAGCATGCAAAAGAGAAAGGACAGCATTATAAGGCAAAGTCCTTTAGCAGAACAGGACGGGTTGCCAGAGCAGAACAGGAAGGAGAAACCACCAGGCAAACAGCAGGGGAGGGAAAGGAAGAAGAGTGAGACCACAGGAACTAAAATAACAACAGTAATAATAATTTATAAACCACTCCTGGGAAGCGGGTGAAAGTACAAACTTGGGCAGGGCTTCAAAACCCAAGAACATTAATTATTCAGTATTTTTCAAACGTGGAAAATATGGAATAATGCTCCCGCTCGGAAGATTTGGAAGGTACTCAGGTGATTCATGCATACAGCAGAAATAAATTTACTTTTAATAATTTTTCGGGCAAGCCGATAACAGTAGGCCATTGCTGGATCCAGATGCCGAACACTACTCGGAGGCTGAAACCCCTCGGCTCTATAGCATTAAAGCCACTGAATCCAGTAGAGGGCACCTTTCATTCCCCAAATAATTGTGGAAAGTACATGCATCTCTACAGCCAGCAATGAAACATACCCATATCCAAACGAGAATTCAGAAGAAGTTACAAGTGCACAACTACTCTACAAAACAATCGGAAAAGAAATGGAAAATCTCTCTCTCTTTATGGCACTCTCGTAACAGTTTACTCTCTGCACGTTGAACACCAAAACCAGGTCTAGCAGATTCACATCTCTTAAAATCGCGAGTGTGAAGTCACATCATGCCTCTGATGCGTACAGTACAGAAGACTGTTTCTCCTAAACCCTCTCCATCCAAATAAAAAAGAAATTAGAATTTCAAAACAATAACCCAAAAGGACAGGCAACACAAAAGCCCCCAAAAGTACAGAATTAATACTTTCTTGTCTGACTTATCTCTCCCATCATCCCCTTTAGTATTGGTTTTCTTCCTTGAGCTCTTAGAAATTATTTTTAAGAACTGTGTGACCTGAAAGAGCAAAACAAGCTGATGCCTTAGCAACGGTATTTGTGCTACCTTTTTTTTTTTGGAAGATAGTAGGTCTTTAATCCTTACAGCAATTATTCTCTTTTAACATCCAAAATATGCGATGCAGGACATTGCAAAGAAGGTGAGCATTGTTAGGCACAATAACAAATATTTATCTTAAACTGCAGCTGTAACTGAAAAAAAATTTTGCAGTCACAGTTTGCAGAAAAGACAAAGCTTACTACCTTTTAAACTAATAGCAGAAAAAAAGCTTCTGACACTGGAATGACTTCAGTGTAAGCTATTTCATTTGTGGTGTGCTCCATAAGTTCTCATTTTTCAATTTTGCGATTTCAGTGATTGTTTTCATTTTGGCTATCCTAGTTATTTTTTTAAAATCTCAGCATGCAACA
Organism: Himantopus leucocephalus; assembly: GCA_003993805.1. Classification (NCBI taxonomy): domain Eukaryota; kingdom Metazoa; phylum Chordata; class Aves; order Charadriiformes; family Recurvirostridae; genus Himantopus; species Himantopus leucocephalus. The sequence goes on along the minus strand of RSEF01000010.1, from coordinate 1,370,748 downwards.
ATATTTCAGGTTTCTGGCTATGGTTTATTACTGCACTAAATATTTTAAAAATATTTTCCAAAATACAAGATGAAGCCTATAGAAATCCTCAGATTCTCCTACGTAACTTTAAGCATACAGAAGACGACACGAAATCACTCATGTGATTTTAAAAAACCATCCTGCTCTAGCTGAGTTAGAGATATAACACATCACGTGGAAAAGGTGCCTTGAAATTGTTCCTCCCCATCTTTTGGCACTCTACTGTGACGATTTATCTTACCGAGGTCAAGTATTATCAGCTGGGCTCCAGCCTGCGCGTTTCCAACATCATTTTCTGCAATGCACTGATAGAATCCTTCATCTGATTTCACCAGACCCAAAACTTGCAGATTATGTTCTTTCTGAAGAGTAAAGAAAAAACGCAACACTTAAAAATGACTTGCAATTGCAAAAACAATGGCGTTATTATGGCACATTACTATGACAGGAGAAACTTCTGCACAGTAACATGGAAAAGGATATTTGGAGTTCCCGTCAGATTTCATCTCTCTTGCACTGAATCCTCAAATTATACGGTATCAAAAAGCAGCAGAAGCTCTTACTAATGGCTATCATTTTCTAGCATCACATATCACTGGCAAGTCATAACATTTCCACAGCCGTTTTCATGATATTTTAAGCACTGACTATAACTGCATAGCTCACTGTTCCAATCCCACAACCTCAGGTATACCCAATTATACAACCATTAAGTTCTCAACTATGTCTCAATAATGACGTTCACTACGTCTAAGATTTCCCTCTAGAAGTACCGGTGTGCCAAAATTCGTGATCCACAGCTCAGTTATATTTATATTTAAACTCCTGTTTCAAATTGCGATTTTATAGAATAGTTTGCGTTGGAAGGGACCTTTAAAGGTCATCCAGTCCTACTCCCAGGCCACGAGCAGGGACATCTTCAACCAGATCAGGTTGCTCCGAGCCCTACCCAACCTGACCTTGGAGGTTTCCAGAGACGGAGCATTTTCATTGACCAGAGACGACTGCAGAAAACGCAGTCAGTCAGCGTTCACAGCCAGCTCGCACTCTGACAGGTTCAACCAACAAAGTGTGCTTTTGTCGTTGTGCGTGTCTGTCTGTCTCTCGTGGAAAATCTAAGCTATAAAAAGCCAGGCTCATACAATATAAGCAACGTGCCCTACCATTTCAGTAAAATGACTGAATTACGGAGCATTAAAGGTTTCAAGAAACCATTTCTCTTCCAGGCCCAAAAGATCAATAGTGTGAAAACAGGAAGCTGGTCCTATAAAAGAACCCAGCTTCCATGCGTATTAGAGGACTTCCATGTGTTACAGGACTAACAGACAGGTCAACAGCTTAAAAATCTGCAAAACGGACAATATACTTACAATGATTTTGAAGTAGTCGCTTGGGATCACCATGTCTCCGTTCTTGACCCATTTCACAGTTGGAGTAGGTTTTCCAGTCACCTCACACTCAAACACGATGTCCATAGATTCATGAGCATAAATATTTGCAGGCCGCTTCAGAAATTCAGGAGGAACTTCAAATAAAATGGAAGACAGACAAAAGATTGTGTTAGCGTCCACAAAAACACCTCCGTTGTGCTCCTACGCAAACCTACAGTAAGACTCATAAGACTCAACACGAAAAGACGGCTTCTAGCACAAACAGTAGCAACGTCGGCAGAAATTTTCAGCTCAGGGTTTGACAGAAGCCGATACAAGCTTTGTGTTATTTCAAAATTACATTTGGGTGAGTGTAACAGCCAGCCATTTTAATTTGAAATCACCTCCCGAGAACACAGGAAAGGAGAAATCAAACCAAGATGTATAAAGTGTGAAGTTAAAAGGTATTTTAAAACCAAGAGACAGAGATGCCATTTGGAAAAAATGTATTTCCGTGGCTGAAGGACACATTGCAGTCTCTTATCTGCCATAGCCACGTTGCTGCGTGCTAAAGAGACCACAGCAGGCAGTGGATTCAGACATCATTCACACTCTTCCTTCACCAACTCAAGAGTTCACCAGAGCAAATCGTTTAGCGCTTAATTGTGCAACAGTTTTATGCCCCTTTCACCAATAAAGAATCTTGTGGGATAAGCTCCCAGCGAGACAATGGAAGTTATACAAAAGCCTTCACCCCCTCCTGCAGCAAAGTTTCTTCACTTGTAAAATGGAAAGATTGTAAGTTAGATTTGAAATAAATTAAAAAAAGCAGGCCACAATGAAAATGGCTGCCTACAACTTTTTCAGGAATCTGCGCGCCGGCGCACAGCAAGGCCAGCTGGAGCTCCGTAGAACACCGCCAGCCTGCATTCCGTAAGGGTATAGCAGCAGCAGCAGCAATTCATTTATTCACATAAGATCCTTCAGTTGATACCCCAGAGATTCTTCAGGGAGTTCTTTGTACTCAATACTTAAGTCAATAGGCAAACAAAAGCCAAAATTACATTAAAAATGACTTCTAAAAATGAATGGACACAAAACCAAGCTGAAACTTTCCTAGGGTGCCATCGCCTTCCGTTTCTGTGAAGAAACTCAGCTTATCAAATAGATAGTGCCGTACTGATCCAAAGATTTTCTTCTCTGGTTTGTGTAAGCCCAAGAAACACCTTTGTATCACACCGATAATGCATTACAGATATGCAGGACCAAAGATGCGTATTGCATAACACACTAAACCGGAAAGGTTCTTCATTTAAGACATGTACCAAAGTTATCTCTGGGTCTTGGCTGCCTTTTTAAACGTCCTTATGTACTCAGAGTAAGATTAATTAAATTAAAGATATTTAAAATCCATAAAAATTCAGAGATACGGAATTTTTTGGTAATACATGCCCCAAAGTCTCCCAATGCGCAGACGTGTTAAAAATCTTCTCCGAACAAACGTGCCGCTAAGAAGCATCCAGCGGCGTACGAGGGCTCGCAGCTCCTCTGGCTGAGTGGCAGAAAGAGCTGCTGTTTGCAGGCACATACAATTTGCATATCATCCACTATGAACGTTCACCTATTTATTTGTTTTTACTACACGCACAGACATAAGGGCGATTTGCTTACTTATGTTGGCAGGTGTGATTGTTCAAGTTCCAGGAAAGTCAAAAGCGGCCTCTGCCCTTTAATATTTATCAAAGAAAGTCAATATGGAAGGGCTGCAAAGTTTAGGCAAACATTTTACGCGCTTCACCTATCAATGGGATTTATTTCATGCAAGGGAATAAGGAATGCTAGATCATGTTTTACTTCTTCCTAGGAAATGATCCTCAAGGTTTGTAGGCGGATTTAATACTTTTGAAAACAGACAGCTGGAGACAAGCAGCTCTCCATAATAACCTCGTTTTGGATTATAAATGAAGTATGAGAACATTAACATATGGAAATCTTAATTATAGAGTAAGAAGATGGCTTAACTCTCAAATAAACACGTAAACCTATACCAGAAACTCAGCAAAGATGTACATGTGTATCGACTGCTCGAACTCACTCACGTAACAGGTAAAATCTGGATGGGGCTGATTCCAGTTGCCTATGACTTCAGACATCCATTTCACACAATCATTTCCATAAATTTACCCAAAATGCCATAAACTCCACCTTAAAACCATGTAGATCTTTTTGTACTTACTAGCTGTATCACAGATGGCTGTTAGAACCATATTTAACTCCGACATCTGAAAACTGTCTTCTGAATTTATTTGTGGCCAAATTTCTTATTCTTTATGAAAACAGTGACTTTTATTTTAAACTTTTATTCCTCCCTGGCATTTATCCTTGGCATTTTTATTTATTGTGAGCTGCACTATTTCTCCACTCCCTTCCCACATCCCGGCCTTTATTTTGGCAGGCTCAACAAGACGTATTTGCTCCGTTCCGGTACCACGAGTCACCCACACCCTCCTCGCAGACCCTCTCTATTTGCTCCAGTTTGAATTAATCTTTGGAGCCCGCAGAGTTTCAACTATTTGCATGCCATTTCAGATGCGTCTCCCCAGTGACTTGAGAAATGGCACTAATACAGTGTTATCACGACAGCAAATATCTTGCCCAATTCATTCTACTACCGTATTTGCCCTTTCCTCGATGCATCATACTGATGGCAGCCCGTGGCAGATCATTGCTCTCTCATCGTTAGCCATTTTTAACTAATGAGTAATTTTGTTCCAGTCTGCTTGATCAATGGTTTATGCTCTCATTTCCTTTCAGTCTCGTTCTCCGCATCTGTACAGACACACACACACACTCGCATCGATTCTTGAAGTGTTTACATAGTTGAAAAAGGGGGACATATAAATTGGGAACATGAAAAGTTAGTTTTTCCATGAATGTACAATGATCCTATTTTCATAACATTCATTACAGGCTCACATTCAATTCCTTAGCCATATATATATTGAACTTGTTACAGGAATCCTAATAAAACACAACTCAATAACATTCAAAAGCACAAAACTTGTGTAAAAAATTCAGCCGGCGGCCTCAGAACACATGCAAATTGCTGCACTGAGCAGCTACACTGTAAAACTCAAGGACGAGAAAAGGGATATATAAGAGAAGTTCAATAAAACCACGAGCGCCTCTTAACACAAAAAATAGCTGCTCCGGGTTCAAGACTGCCTTTCCCAAAGTTTGTTACTTAATCAAAAGTATTACGATAGAATTTACCTTTAACTGACGTTGCTTTAACTTGGGGCATCATCCACAAGCAGCCATGAATATTGAATCGTAAGATTCAACGGGTTTTTTTGCCACAAAAATGAAAGTTGAGCTAGATATCCTATTACCTGCTCTCAAATATTTTTGATTTCGGAGACTGAGAATTTGAAAGTTATAGAACTGATGTTATTTTTTCCAAAGTGACTTTACTTTTCAGGCGTATGGAGCAAATGCCAAACTGCTTACAAAGGGATAACAATATGAGAAGTGCTCACTTTATTATCATCTACTTTCCAGTTAATGAATTAAAAAACACTTTTAAAATACATTCTTATAGTTTAACTATGTCAATGTTTAGCGTTCACACAGATTAACACAATGCAAGTACAGATGTTTGTGGTAGAGAAGTAACATTGATAACCAGAGAGCAAATGAACCAATTACCATATAAAATAAGATTTGTAATGCAAGATTATGTGTTCTGTTACCAAACGGACAATTAAACTTCAAAGAAGACTTGGCAGCTCAGCCCGCTCTTCTATCCCTCTTCATGTTAGCACACAAATAACAACTATTTAAATTGCAAGATGGTTGCACAGAATTTCACATGTGCTATAGTACCCTTATAGATTCCCTACACAAGAGTATCTTCCATCCTTTTGCAGACTTAAAAGACAAAGTATTTTGATCACAGCCGTGACCAAAAAAAGAAAAGAAAAAAAATCCAACCGTCTACGCCAGCAGTTGATTCAAACTTCTAAGCTAAACTCCAGTAAAGGTGAAATATTTGAAAAATAACAGGTCTTTTTAAGCCAACAGCTGTACGATGATGGGAAGAGCTGAGGAACTGCCCTTACGCAAAAGGAACGGCACCCAAGTTGAATTGGAACCGGGGATGCATGCTGGGCGTGGATCCCGTTCCACAAATAGAGGTGATGGGAAGAAAATGGAAACAAATTGCGCCAAACTCTCTGCTCCTCCACCTCATCAGGGACACGAGTGGCGAAAGGCAACACAGTGCCCCAGAGGACCAAAGCTCTGCTCTTCTTCATCCTTGTGCGCCAGCACGATGCCGCTCGGCAAATTCACAAAGAAAAATGTTGGCTTAGGATCCGTATTGTCTTTTTAAATACTCAAGGATTAGAAAGCTTTGAATAACTACGCTGAGAGTATTAAAGCAGCATCATTTACTCTGAACTTTACAGAACGACTGGTTCTTCAAACGCCTTTTCAGTGGTCAGTAGCTCTCGCCTGTTCTCTCTCATTAAGACAGAAATTTTGTGGCCTTCAGGGGCACAGTCGAAAGAATCTATTTTCAATTCAGCCATCTGTACTGCTTCAAATAAGAAGAGAAACTAATTACATTCAGTCCTCCTCTCCATCTCTTGAAGAGCCTTCCTTTCAGTCTTACAACTGACGTAAGAACAAAGGTTTCTGGTTTCGCAATCCCATTTCGTACCTGAAACATCAAGCCGAGCTATAACCACACAAGAAAATGAAAAACTCAAGTTCTGCACAATTAACTAATCAGAACTTTCAACTTTCTTAGTTACAAGCACAATGAATCTTCTCCTACAATAACCAAATCAAAATGCTGCTATTCTAGGTAAGATCTCATTTTTATGCGCTGTAACCTTTCCCAGAAGTCAGATCCCCTCTGCACTGCTCCCCAGAAGGAGGAAAACCCTACTGGTGGCAAAGCAGCGGTTCCTGATCATCAGCCCTGAGCAACACCGGAAACCTTGCCGAGGCAGAGGAGTGATCTCAAGCAGTCCCATGACATGGCCATTCATGTCACCAGAGTCAGAAAAAATACCTAAAAGTCTAAAATTATTTTTTTTTTAAAAAAAGTATCCAAAAATGAACTAAGCATTACACTTCTAGTACTCCTCAAAGCACAGGCAGCTGCACCTTTATCCCACTTCCTAATATATTTAAAACACTTGTCTGTCGTACATGAAGCGCTTAAGAATAGTCTCATTTTGACGCAACAGAAACACAGATTGCAAACTGTACTTTAAAAAGGTTTACTCTCTTTTGAAAAAGTGTTAGTAAATAGAGCTGTTGGTCCAAGCATAGTCTCAGATGAAAACCAGCACACACCTGACCGACAGTAAAAGGTAGATATCATCTCTATGACGGCATGTGGCTGTTTCCCCACGTCTTCTGTCACCTTCCTCCTCCCGTGCAGATGAATCACTCCCTCGCTGCCATCCACGCACCAAACTCCCGCAGACACGACTCCGCTGGTGACCAACTCTAAGTCCCCCACGAGCTACGTGACTACATAAGCATCCTGTATGTATAACATACTGGCCCACAGCACAGGTGCAACACCCACTTCGCGGTCCTCCCTAACTTCAAGTTAAAACTCATTAGCACCAGTAACCAAAGGAGCTTTTACCTAGTCTGAACAGGTCTCCGGTAAGCCTGGAGGGATGAAAAGCATCATCTCAAAGTCAGGAAAACCTCTTCCACCTGTGATCGCTGTCCTAGCAACGAGCAATTTGCAGCAAACCCCAGGACCTCGCTCAGCATCGCAGTACCACAAACCGACAAGACAACTCATATCAGGATTATATTTCCGACTAAGTACGATGCGTATGTATCGTCACCCCCTATTTTCTACAGCACGACCAAAGACCCCGCACTGACCCTGCTGCAGGGCTATTCCCTTTCACACTGATGCAGCGTTATACCTTCTTCAGCAGCCTCAGGCAGCCAAAGGACTCAAATGCAACCACTGAATTTCCAAATGGAAATTATCAAGGCCAAGACTGAAGTCGCCATTTCTGCATCCTCAGACACCTACAAATGTCCTCAAATCCCCCAAAATAAGGAGTGTGTTTTCCAAAGTCACACAATTAAATGATAGTTCTTGTCAACATCTCTTTATCCTCTTCCTTGTATACTTTTGTCCATGATAAGTATTTCTCTATCAATTAATGCTTACCATTCAAATACAAAAGTGTTTTCTAAATCCCAAAGTTCTTACGTACTCCAAATAGCACATAATTTTTCATACTGTATCTCTGATTAATCACAGCTTAAGCATTCTTGGTCAAATGGCTTCCATTTTATAACTACGTCTCTGATGTATGCTCTGGGTATAATCCCAGCCTTGTATTTCAGTTAACAACCAGGATTACCAATAGTAGTTAAAATGGGTATAAAACCCATTTCTTACCAGCCTAAAATGGTAAGGCCAGAGGATTTCTATTTTCTCGTCCAGGGAGAACAAGATATCCCATTAGGCATATCCCATTACAAATCCTATTAGAATCCTTACAAAGTGAAACTTAATTTTAACAAATGGAAGTTCGTTTCTAAGGAGGCTCTAACTCTGCATTACGACGATCGCACTGTTGATCTGTTCAATCGTACCTGGAATCAGCATTAACATATTCAGTGGTATCACTGCAATACATAAGACCACCTCCAAATCCACCTGCCGAGTGACAAACCCTTTTATTTTGGTAAGATGTTTGACAGGACTTAAAAATCTCTGAAGGTTTTTTTGTAAATTTGCCAACCTGGAGGGCGTTTTAGCGGCTAGTTCCATCTGCGAACCTGACCACAGGACACCGTTTCATCCCCTGGGCTACGTTTGCTTTTCAGTGCTGACCCCCGAGAAGACCGCATTACACAGAGAGCGCATTTCATTTAAACTAATAGCAATTTCCTTGGTCAGTTAGCCGAAGCCGACTCATCTCCGTCCCGTCAGGCAGCTGGCACGACGCGTAGGGCAGACTGACGAAAATGTTTTAAATTATTTGCATTACGGTAGTGCTTGGGAGCACCCACCGAGCGGACCCACAATGGTAAAAACAAAGGCAAAGCGTTTAAGTATTACAAGGTAAACAATGAAATTAAACAAATTCAGGACAAATTAGACCATTAAACCATTAAGGTGAGAGCAATAGTTGACAAACATATTAGTTATAGTGTTATATTCACTTAAGTCTACAAAAACATTTGCTGCTTCATGGTACCAAAGTGTAATTACAAACCAGTTATCGGCCGCCTAAAGACAGGTTGTTCCAAAACTTTGATTCTGCTCCAAAATAGCATGACATCCTTCACCTCCTGCCATTCCCACCAAAACACGGGTAAAATGCACAGATTGATGTTTGACAGCAGAATTTTCGATTATCTTTTAATTCTATGCTATAGTTGTAGAAATCAGCCGGTTTTCTTCAAGTTTATCCCCCCCCCCCCAAAAAAAAANGAAATTACACTTTAAACAGAAATGCGGAATTATAATGTTCTTCCTTAAAATGGCAAAGGTATATGGATGAGTACTCTGAAAAAAAAGAGATTTAAAAGCCAAAACTAAGTCGCAGGCAAGTCAAAAGTCTTCCCAACTTCTGAGCGGGGCTGCCACGTCCTTAAAACGCACTTAATATGCAGCTGGAAAATTTGCATAGCAAACAAAAGCTGACAGAACGGAATCTTTTCAGAGAAATGTTCACAGAACAGAAAACTGTCAAATGAATATAAAAAAATTCAGTGTACCAAGACACAAAAAGGTTATTAAAATGTAAACGAGTACACGCGCAGCATTTTTTATTGCGCAAAACCCAAAGTTCCAGTTTATGAGCAGAAACTGCAGTCAGAAGATGGAAGTTTCTGTGGTAGTGACATATTATTTTTCTTACCTAGTAAGATAACGACTGCATATGTCTGTTTTTAGAAGTAAACTATTGGTGGTTTTTTTACATCTTGGAAAATTAAAGCTAACAGATCAATGGTGCCCTGTCCGTGCCGTCCTGACCAGTATGAATTCTTCCCCACTTCTTTACGAGACGAAGCAGAGAAAGAGGGACTATAACGCTCTGCCAACGGGATCTCTGCCGACTCCGCTCGTGGGCTGAAAGGCCCGCACGAGCGTGCAGTGTTCTGCTACGGTTTTGCTCACGCGGATTGTGGTGTTTTACAGCTTCCTCCGCAAACTCTACCTACCATATGCAGGTACGATTTCAGCGGTGGGAGAAGGGCAAGGGATGACCGAATTCGAACACAGGTATTTCACATTTACAGCGAAAAACTTTCATTCAGAAATTGCTAAAGTATGACCTATTCTCCAGAGGCCAGCCCCTAAATAAACATTCCAGAAGCGGGAACTAAAAACCCCACGACATTCAATGATATCACAACTACCAAGAAACCAGGTAAGGATGAACAGTACAGAACAATAATAAAGTAAAATTATATCAATCAATTAGGAAGGTAGAATGAAAATGTCAGGATATAACGCAATAAGCATGTGTTTCTTTTTCAGGGAGAAATGATTACCGGTACCTTTATGGAATAGGAAGTGATAGCAATAAACTTTGCAGAAAAAGGTCTGAGAAAAAAAAAAAAAAAGACTATCAGAGATCACAAATACGACCATGAACTAAACATGACTCCCAATGTCATCCTGGTGTGAAAAGAAGTGCTCACACCAGGAGGTAGGAGCAGCAGCTCCTGAGACTCCTCTTCCATCCATCACGCACTAATGCCTCTGCTGACCGTGTTATTCGAGCACCACGTTTCAAGGAAAACATGAACTCTGATTTACAAGCAAGCACTGAAAATGATCAATGACTCAGAAAATTGGCTCCAAAAGACAACTGGAAATCCTGGACTCAGCTATTTGAGCAAAGGCAAGATTAAGCAGTCGTGCAATTGGACACCCCAAATAGGTAAGAGAGCTCAATACATAAATACTTACTGCAAGACAGAGAAAAATCGTGTGTGTGTACATATATCTCTCATTCTTGCACAGGAAGAACTATATGGGAGTAACTTCTAGATTCTTGCCCTATTCTAAAAAAAGATAAAACTCTGAACAATTAATTGCTCACTCTCCACTTTGGTATGAAAATGGGAGCATAAACGTCAGTAAAATCAAAAAAACTGTCTTCTAAAGCAGCCGTTATGAACTTCTGAATACGCAGGACTCTACGCATTCAGCAAAAAGTCTCATGAAAAGCCATGAGCCGTTAGCCTGGCACGTGGGTTTGGACTGCACACAATTAGAGGTTACGTACACATACCCACAAATGGAATTGTCTGGGAAGTTTTCCAGGTGCAGAAACATACAGCGAGTTCTCTGAGCATCCTATACACCAGCAGTATTTTCCTTCACGTTTTTCACTTGTGGGGTGCCTTGGCAGCCCATTTCAGTGCCCTAATCGCATGCTGGCGTCAAACCTTTGGCAAGGTGGCAACATCATCCACGCTTCCCTTAATCCTGTCTACACAAAGGTAAGCGTAAATGATGTCCATTACCGTCGGCTGATCTGTTCAGCAATAGCGAGATGCGTGTGGAGAAACTGCCTTATCCAACCAGTACGGGCCGAAGATGCGGCGTCTGCTTTGCCATGCTTTCCCAGTAACCGTACCCTGATAACTGGGGAACAAAGGTTGCTCATCAGCAGGTCACATCCAGGAACATAAAAGCACAGCGAAGGTTGCCCACTGCCACACGGCAGCCAAACGCGGGTATCAAGGGAAGAAGAAAAGCGAAGCATAAAAGCAATGCATCTCCATATATTCTCCCAGCATCTAGCAACCTCTGGACGAGGGATTTCCTGGGAAAGAGGAGACACCTTTTTGTGTTTACTAGTCCTGGTCAGATCTTAACAAAACTGCTCTCACTGCCCTCTGGGTGCAGGTGAGCCTTCGGCAGCGCTAATGCTCACAGCAATCAGTTCCATGGGACGCTCCCTGACAACAGTTACCATTTTTTGCATGTCTTTGAGTCCATCAACCACCCGATGCCTCTTTGTTGTTGCAACTGAAGAGAAACAAGCATTCATTTCCTCTTTGCTTTCCCCACAGCACTCATGATTTTACAGAAAAGAAGAGTTTTCGACATTCCACGCAACTTTGATCACCCTTGTTACATTCTCTACACCGTCTTTGCCTTTACTACCCCTACGAGCTTTGCTACGTTTAAGAGGGGAGGGAGCAAGAACTGCTCACGGCATTCAATATATAGGGCCATCACAGATTTAGGCAGCGCTGTACCGATTTTTCTGTTTAGGTGCTTATTCCTCTCCTAACAATTCCCAATGTTTAATTTGCTTTTTAAGATCCTGCATTTTTCCAAAGACCTACATATTACAACTTCCGTATTTCATGCCCGTGCAAAACCCACCGGTTCAGAGACCACTGCTGTGTAAATTTATAGAATTTTTAACTGTATATACCACTTTACAGTACATTGAACTTCACCTGCCATTTAATTGCTTAACTGTTTCTTACACAAGGTGTTTTGGAGGCTCTTCGCAGTCAGCATTCATTCTCACAGCCCCGAGCAACTCCCAAGCAACAGCAAAGTTTGTCACCTTCCAATCCCTTTCTCCCCATCACTTACAAAAATGCTGACTGGCACAGGCTCGGCTCCACTCTTTCTATATTCAGATAAATAATGTATTTATTCTCTTTTATCTATACGAGGTCACTCCCTCTGACTCCACAGCACCATCGTTGGAGGCTCTCGGTGAGAGGGACCGTTACAAGGGCTCTGGGAAAGGAAGAGCCCGCAACATCCTGCAGAAGGTTCTCAATAGCAAAGTGTGGCTTTTTCCACACAAAATACACACAAACGGACTCAACACACGGTATTTCCCAAATGTCTAACAACACTATATTTTATTATAATTTTTGTCAATTTAACTGGGCCAGACGTCAGATTAACTCGTCCACAGTCTCCCAGATTTCCCCCAAAAGACTTTTAAAAAACCTGATGTCACATTGACCAAACATCTTTAGTCTGATTTTTTTTTTTTTTCCAGGCTGATTAGCCAATTTAAGTGATAGGTTACACACCACACTTGGTAACTCAGGATTTCACACTTAAACTCGTTGAGAAATTTTGAGTGAATACCATCTGCCTCTGATGAATTCCTACTGTTCACTTTATGGATTTGAAATGCATTGTACTCGCTCTACTATTTCAGGTACGCTCCCCCCCCCCCCCCCCCCCCCCCCCCCCCCCCCCCCCCCCCCCCCCCCCCCC
>RSEF01000010.1:1345836-1358040 GCA_003993805.1 Himantopus leucocephalus | reverse complement strand
AAAAAAAAAAAAGCTTGCAATTTTGCAGAGAACATGGATCTCAAGAATTCACTTTTCTGCTTCAGGCCATCTTCTCACCCCTCTCTCTTGGCGTGCAGTCATCTGCTGCCCCTACGCCTGCTCTGGCAGCCTTCCTGTCCCTGACAGGCTCGGAAAAAAACTATTAGAAGATTTTTACGTTATTAACAAATGACTGAAAGCTTTGTATTATTTTACTTGCATATAAAACATGAGAAAAGCAATTTTCTTTACCTTGCTGTCAGGAGGTTTCTGCTGGGGTTTTGGGGGTGGGTTTTTTTGTCTCTCCAATGTAATTTTTGACAGGTGTTAGGCATTCACTGTGAACATACAGCTCCTTAAACCAACGCCACGCCACTTGCCAGGTACCTAACCTTTTCAGCTGTGCCTTTTCATTTTGTTTTTAGTAAGCTTCCTCGACATTATGTATATCCCCCTTCTATAAGACTAAATACTGATGATGATGATGATCAACGTCACCACCCCGGAGATGCAATCAGCTGTACAGCCCTAATACTGCAGGTTGCAAACGTTAAGTCTGGAATCTCAATTTTTAAAGAGATTCTGTGTTAAAAACTTCAAACGCACCTGGTGTATCACCACCTTTGCGACACCAAGGCGTCACATCTCCTCTGCTCCACGTGAACTCCCGGCACTTGGACTGAAGCTGATGAGGTCCCAGGGGGAGGAACGAACACCCGGCACCAGGATGCTGCTAAGCTCCTTCGGTTAAGCAGACCAAGCAAGAGAGAGGCTGCAGCTTGGAAACATCTATGCCCATGCACGTCCCCAACCACCCCGGTGAGCAGAGCTCAGGGCAAACCCAACTCTCCCTCTGACCAGTCTGTCTTGGGTTCTTCAGCAGCAGCTCAGCTCCAACACGTAACGTTCCTCCTTGGGCACTCTGCTCCTACGTAACACCTTCCCAGGGTCAACCATTCCGAGTCACTAGACTGATACGTGGGGTATGTCTCAGTTGAGGAGATGTTCATGAAAGTGCAAATGAAATGCTTCCCCCAACACGGCCTGTCACTCCGTCTGCTTAATAAGCTGAGCTCAACAGTGTTACATCGCCTGGTGTTGGTTCCCCATCACCCTCCACGACACAAATCGGTGAAGAACACAGGCAAGCCTCGGATGAGCGCGTACAGATAGCTTTTGGGACAGCCCACGTGGAAGAATTTGAGGTAAGTGTGCTGCGTGGTGCCACAAGAGCGACAGAAGGTGTCGTTTTCCATATAGAAAGCAGCCCCCCTCAAGGAGCCTCATCCCACCGCACTGCGCTGGCAGCCGGGGCCCGGGGAGGTGCGGCTCCATCGCAGCTCCCACAGCAGTGCCGCGACAGGTCCTTGCGCATATAGAAATCCAGAGTGATGCAATGGGGATCACAATGCAGCTGGCAAAGGCTTCCTTTAGGATGGCAAAGCAGTAGCACGGGGGCACACTACTGTGCCCGGCCTTGTGTTTGCAAGGCGGTGCAGATGAATATGGTAGAAAATTNGTAGACACTTTTTTTTGTTTGTTTTGTTTTACATCATTTTCTGTATTCTGTAGATTTCCCTGAAAATCAACTTGGCTGTCTCTGCAATTGGCAAGCTTGTGGTGATAAAAGAACCCTCAAACACACTGGCTGTCCTGCGGGGTGACGCTTTGGGCAACGCTCAAAGCCTAAGCTTTGTTACTGATTGTAATGCGTACCTGGTTTCACCAATACTGCCATACTCTGCTAACTGCCCTGCGCCTGGAAGGGCTGTTCCTGAGGGTGAAGCACAACAAAAGCCCAACAGAGATGCAAGAGCAGCTGTAGCAACAGCACAGCCCTCCCGGAGTTTTATTTCCAATGTGTCTTGGGATGATGGACATAAGGTGTGCGCTGTACAGCCACTGCACCCTGACCCACAGCATCCATAATGGATCAAGGGGTGGGATACAGCAATAACCCACAGGCTGAGCCAGGGGAGAAGACGTGCCAGCATCTCCCCGGCTCAGCTCTGCGTGCATGAAACACTGAACTTTGTACAAGGATCAATGAAAAGCTGCTTTCATAAGACTTAGGAGTACTAGGACCCACTAGCGAGTAAGTGCTTGTTCTATCCTAACCTCCATTGTAATTGTTTTGCACAGAACAGGCGAACACACACAGGAAAGCCTAAACTATTTGTAGACTAATGATGTACAATGTAAAGTGAATGAATAATTGTGTGCGTACAAAACCTGCATTCGCCAGCTGTCACCAAGATCAGCGTATGGAATGACACAGACCGTCCCAGCTTCGCTCCGCGTAAGAGGGGAGTAAAGCGGAGAGGCCGAGCGTGGTGAGCCACGGCCGGGAGGACAAGGCAAACAAGAACTGAGCGCAACGAGCCTTGGCACCGACTACAGATCAACAACGGGCAGGAGAATGTCACCAGAGACTGCAGGAAGGGCACACCATGATAGCATCGTGGCCTGATGTGATGGACGGCACCTGGCCAGGAGAACCCTGGGGCACACATCCAGCCCCACACAGTTCCTGCTAAGATGGGACCGTGAGGCCCGAAAGCTTGACAGAGGAGCTGGCGAGGGGCACGTCACATCCCCCAGGGCCACGGGAGCAATAACTGTGGCAGCTCTCCATTGCTGGTGTCAGTGGGGGTCAACGTGCAGCTCTGCCTGACAGCGCTTATCCTTGGTCTGCTGAATAACTCCAGCTTAGCAATGGCACATGGCTCGGTGTTCCTTCTTCCAACACAATGCTCGTTTCTCATTTTCTGCACCTGTTTCAGCCCAACACTGACTCAGTAGATACTTCTTCTTCCCCTTCTTCCTATTTGAGCTTTGCTAAGTTCTGTTTCCTTTTACGTGAGAATATGGAGGTTTTGCCCCAATACCTTCTGCACTTGTCATCTCCCCTCCAGCGCTTGCAGTAAAACGACTCTATGACTATTTTTGATTTTAAATACCAAAGATTTATTTCCTTTTTGTTAAGACTGAGCCCACCCTTTGTGTATGGACACCCTCTGTGAAAACTTCTGAAGGCACAGTCTGGGATTTACGTGCTGTTATCAGGGGTGAACTTGGCAATTAAGGAAGAACTCACGACAAAGAACAGATGACAAATTAGATTTCTATATTAAAAGGAGATAAACAGATCATATGTAAAAGCTTATCAATCATAAGATTAAAACAGAGCTCGCTCATGATGCTCATCAGTGTATATTACTGTTTATTATTCAGAGCAAGCCTTCTGAGCAACGTCTAGGATGATTTTTAGATATAAAAACCTTAATCTAAGCATCAGTAATGCAGAAATGTTACCTTCGTTATTTGTCTTTTACTAAGCCCTCCTTCCCCAGTCCGTCTAGGAGAAATCAAGCCTGTGTGACCCCGAATCTACTCCAAGTACCATGGAAACATCTGAATTAACAAGAACGCTCATCAAAATTTAAACTTCTTACAGCAGCGCCAAAGGCAATGAAAATTTTATTGAATTCCAGAGCCCTAATTTTCTACACAAAGAAGACAGGGTGAAGAGGCAGCAGAGAGCCCTCTGCAAGACGGAGGCCCGCAGCCTTTAGGGCCCCGTTTCCAATTTTCAGTGCAAAGCGACTTCCAGCGGAAACCCCCAGTTTCAGTTCCTATCACACTTCTCACACGCGAGGCCGCAGGAGAAGCTCGGGAGACGATTCTGTTTAGATCCCCCCTGCCCCTTCTAAAATGCCACTGTCCAGAGTAAAACACTAACACGCATCCTCCGTCTACACCCAAACTATTTAATGAAAGGACCTGCAGTATTGCTTCAATCATTATGGGAAATAAAACCCATTATTTCTGGCATTTACGGGTATTTGTTCTGGATATGGGGATTTTTTTTCCCTGAAAGGTACGTTTGAAGCAATTGCCAGCATAGCAGGCACGTCTCACGACGTACGAGTTCAAACACATCCACCGACAATTTTTAGCCCTCAGTAAAATGCGTAACCACATTGTTTATCATTATTTATTTATTATTGTATAAAGACTTCTTAAAGATGATTACCACACTTAATGCATTTGTAAAGACTGCAGTGTTACCATAAAGCCAGTAAGTGGGTATGGCAGCTAAGGATGAGCCTTTCCAGCAGACTGCGAGACAAAGGTTTGGCTGTTTTCTGAATTATAGGTAAAGCTGAGGCCTCCATCTACAGTGAACGACACCCGAGTGCGTTGGTAAGAATAAAACTTGCAAAAATGTGAATTTGGCAAGTTTTCCACAGGCATTTTCTTCCTTGAGTTGCGTTTTTCAAAACATCAAATCGGAAGTTTGCAGTTCTTCAGATCTTTTTCCATCAGTGGAGGAAGAACTGGACTTTCGCTTTAATTTTTTCCTTTTGTCAAAGACGCACAAGAGAAGGGAGATGCCTGGAGAAAGGAGAGGGGCCAGGAGAGCAGCAGGATGGGGTGAGCAAGCCGGGAGGAGTGGGATAAATTCAGGCACGGGATACAGATGGAGGGAGAGAGCACAGCGAGAGAAATGGCCCGGCTGGACAAAGACGGCGAAAGCGATGGAGCGCTGATAGCACTCTGATTCACAAAGATCTCAGGAAGGCAGAGGGACTAACGGACACAGAAAAAAGCAAAGAGGTGGTGAAGGAAAAAGGTTAGAACGGCAGGAACCGGCTGAAGAGGCAGAGTAACAGGGCTCAAGGGAGCAAAGGGCAGGCACCTGAAGGGACCCAAAACCTGAAAAGCAGGATTTAGTAGGACAGTAGAAAGGAAGAGACATTGATGAGTGTGCATACGAGAAAGGTTAGGGACATCAGAGAAAGAAGAGGACAACCCTGGAATAACTTCTGCAAGTGCTGCCCCACTAGAGGCTGGAGGTGCCCAGGACGGCCAGCCTTCCCTTCTCGTACCCTCAGCAGACGGACGTGAACCTCCAATGCCACCTGCCCCCCCAGCCCGGCAAAGAGCTCCCTCGGAGCCGGGCATAGAAGAAGGGTGGCTGTCGCCCTCCTGGCTCCAGTGGCTGAGGTCGGGATGAAAGCTTCTGACTCCCACTCACTGCCGGAGCTGAGCGGAGCCCGGCAAAGACACCACAAGAAGCGAATGAGCGGTCCCGTATCAACAGGGCCCTAGAAAATCAGCTGCCTTCCCCGTCTCTGCCTCGCCGGTGGGACTGGGGAGGATGTTTAAAAAGCAAATTCGGTTTTTGACAGGTGACCGCGACCCGTCAGCCTCGCGATCTGGGTCAGCGGCCGGAGAGAGCCGCAGAGCCGCTCGCTCTCCTCCACGCGTACCGCCAATCACAGCTCTGAAGGGACATATTAAGAGATGCATATTCTGAAAAATCAATGTTTAAGTGTCTCACACTGGGCGCTGAAACAGCTGGATACATTTCATCTTAATTTTTCTGTGTCTCAGTCAATTTTTAAAATGGATTCAATACCACTTCATTTCAACAGAGTGCAAAAATACATTCATTAGTGTTTATGAATGATTCAGATTCCATGGTGCTGAATATCAAAACAGAAATAAATATGGATTTGAACTGAACGTAATAAATAAATCATGATACTATTCCCTGAACAAGAAAAAAATATCAAATATTGAGTATTTTCTCAATAAAGTAGTACTATCAAGTTTGTGCACTGCACAAGGCGAAAGATCCTGTGGAGAAACAGCAGGAAAACACGTTTTTTTAAGATTTTCATAATTTCATCCCATAAGCAAGGGGGAAGGACAAGGTAACAAATTAAAGACAGCTAGCCTTGACGTTTCTTATTTTGGAATATTTGCCTGCGCAGCCTCCACAATGGGGCAGTGCACTTGTGTGCTAGAGAGCGGGAAGCTGACAAAGGCCAAAAAGGGCATAGATTTTAAGGTAATTTCAAATATTAAACCGTTTGTTCACCAAATACGGATTGCCTCGGATCACTTGGGAAAACAACAAACTAGGTCTGTAAACAGTAAAAATAATTGATTGGATGCACCGCTCCACTAAGCCCCTCTCGTCTTTACCGAAGCACCATGTGAACTTCCATCAGCTCGCTACCGCAGGAACCAGGGATGTCCCTACAGTAATCACCCACCAGGAAAAATACTTTTTTTTTTTTTTGTTCAAGTCAAAAAAAAAAAAAAAANTTGATCAAGTAAAAAAAAAAAAGGATGGAGAGTTTATGCTTTTCCAATTTTTTGGCTAGTAACGACGCAAATTCTGTAGGCTTGCTTTACGCATCAATTAAGAGTTGTCCAATGGCTTTTGTTTCCAGATCAATGAGTGCAGGCCTATCTTCACATCAAAGTCCCTTCTAATTTACAAATCCCCAAAATAACCTTAATTACAATCCACTTCAATAATAGCTTCCATGTAAGGAGCAAGCAAACAAGCTACGACTCTGCTGTCTGAAAAGAAACAACCGAAAAGGATACAATAAAAGCCTATAAAATCATGTCTGGCATAGGAGGGGAGTAAGGACACATTGCTTCAGCCTTTTCCCATGCCAGCTAGGAAAAGAAAAGAAAAATCAAATACAGTTAACAGAGATCGGGTCAAAACAAACAAAAAGAAGGTGCTGCTCCTTCCAGTGCCACGGGATGCTGCAAATACAAGATGTTTACATGGGGGAAGGGGGATGGGAGATGGAGTAATAGGAAAGAAATCTATTGAGGATTGCTGAATAATGTAGAAACTACATGTAGCTCTGAAAAACCCCAATCTGCAAATGGCTGGAGAACGAGACATTACCCAAGGGAAGCAACAAATATTCGTGCCCTTTGCTTAAATTCTCTCAGCCATCTGCTTTTGGACACTGTTCGGAACAAGATCTTGTGCTTGCTCTAGCACAGCGACTGTTGTATTGCTGTGGTCGCTTGGCTCACAAAAACACGCGCCTAATAAAGCTAAACTGTCACACACCTTTATTTGCACAGTGTTATCATTAATATAAGACTTTAAACGCACGGCCATCCTCCCGCCCTGACAGCGGACGCCTGTTCAGCCTCCAGCGCCGGTGCCTTGAAGCCCCCGTGCCTGCCCATCCCGCCGGCTGCCCCCACCGCTCACTCTCCCGGTTCCCGGTCCCGTGTGAGCCACAGGGCTCTCCGTCGGGGCAAAGAGGAGGAGCTCACCTCAGGCATCAGACCTGGCAGCGGCACGTCTTGCAGTGGGAGGTTTAACACATGTGTATGCCACCGCTGAAAGCGTGAGCTGGGTAAGGCAGAGACGACGGCGCCTCCACCAGCAGGCGTTTCGCCAAGGGAGCGCCCCAGGAGCGCTCCTCAAGCGGCGTTACAGTGAAGGCACTGCTGAAGCACAGGCTGTGGCCACAGGGAACACACCCCTTCCATCCTGGACACTCTGCCTTATGTTTGAACCGGTATGGGAAACCTTAAAAAACATTTCACTGTGCCGAGAGATCCAAAGCCTTACAAATTCAAACATGAGTTGGGGTAGAGGCACGGTGGAATTGGGGTATCTTTCAACTTCTCTACGATTGAGCAGAAACACCACGCCACTATGACACTGCGCTCTACCAAAATACGTTCTGATTTCCATTTAAAAAAAATAATTGGATCCTAACAACTTAAATACGTAAAGATACAAAATAAACTTAAGGCAATCTCTGAAAACTGTACGATTAGTTGCACAAAAGCACATCATCTAATTAATCTTTCAGCTTTCCAGAATTACCAAAGTTGGAATCTGGGGGTGCGTTTCTCACCACACTGCAAGAACCAGCCTCAAACTGGCAGCTCAAGTGACCGTGGAGCAGTCTGGCTGCGAGTGACGGTGCCCTCCCCTCCGGCAGGGGCTAGCTGAGCGGTGGCCACCACTTGCACGAAGCCTGCAGTCTGGTCGGTTTAAACTCAACCCAAAATAACGAAGTCCCTGGCTCTATTTCTGCAGTCTAAGGAAGAAAACCCAAACCACAGAAGGAAAGCAGAAAACCAGCATGATTTCAAAGCACAGTTACAAATTTGCCAGACTCTTTTGCCTTTCCAGTTTGCTCCTCTTGAAACACTACCCAGTACACGAGTCACCGATTTCCAGTTCGAGCGGCTCGCAGGAACCAACTGGAATTCAGGAAAGCACATACCTCAGTCAAGTTCTTTTTTCTTAAATAAAATACAGTCAGTTTTGGGTTGCTTGAGGTAGATAAATCAAGGCAGAGATTACGGAGGAGAAGCATCTCTCAAATCCATCAAAGAAATTTTGTAAGTTTGCCATATTTTAGAAAATAATTCTTCCTAGCAAACAGAAAGAGTAGACTGCGCAGCACTCACACGATTCCTGATACCAACTAGTAACCGTTAATAGATTAGGAAGAAATGAAATAGGAGTCTCAATCACTCATATTTCAACTTTGTAAATTAAGTAGTGACCACTTGAACATAAATAAAGCGCTAGAACCTCCCTAGAAAATAGCTGGTGTACAATTCTAAATAATATCTTACAAAAAATACTAAAGGTTAGAAGGTGGTACAACAAGGGATCACTATTTTCATGAAAAGGGAAGAGTGCTCTTTCAAACAAAGTTTTACATATCTGAGCTATTCCAGGCAAACAAACTAAAACTGTCCCCCTTCATGTGTAACATTTTACGGGACTTGACAGAAATTTCTCTTTTACTTAGAAAACAATGATCATCAACTATAATCCAATGTGAAATTAAAGAAACCAAGTTTAAGTGTTGCGAGAGGACCAGCTTAAGATTTGTAGTCACAATATTTTGCCCAAGTACTCAAACTACCGATTCGGTGTTACTGTACGATTAATACGACGAGCAGAGCTTTACTAACAGTAATACAGAGAACACAGTCAATGGAAACCACTTAAGCGGCTTCATAAAAGCTTTATTCCTTGTGTTCTATTGCACTTGCTAACAATCCAGCTAAATTTTACGTAAGTTAATAGGTTAATTGTTTAAATCCTCAGTTGTCTTGCTTGTAATCCTCCGAGTTGATGCCTGCACTGTTCCAGTTATAATCAAAAGAAGCAGCAAGGAAAAAAAATCACTCCTATAATGGTTAATCACACTAATGATAATTTAAGCATATTAGTAGAGCAATAACCATGGAATGTTCAGATTAAGTCTATGACTGGAAGGAAACCTACAGTCAGTGCCAAGGACAGACAGGCTGCAGCCGAAACCTCGGAAGCCTGATCTTACACAACAGAACCTCCTTTTTTCTCCTCCACAAAACCTCCGGTGGTTATTTTCCCTTCCCACTCCACGCAAATTCTTGGATAGCTGTCCAAAACAAAGTTTCAACTAATTATTCAAAGCACAATGATTTGGGCCTCAGGTTTTTTTCTGCGTCAAGGAGAATGCAACAGGGCAGTGCCCGTGCACCCTGTTCTTCTATTATCGTCTGACTAGACCCACCTTCCTAAGATACGGTTTGTTCTGTCTATGTGGCATTTCATCAGGTACTAGAGAGGAAGCAAAGAGGCGAAAGAAAAATGCTGTAAATCTGAGCTATGTTACTGTTGACATTGTCAGTAAACAAAGTTATTAATTATACATGTACTGGAAAAGCTGAAGGAAAATTATTTGCCCAAAGGGGACAGGAACGGCAAAATTATATTTTAAAAATTCTCCCCAAAGCGTCACACGTAGCTTACAGTGAAACATTTGAATTTACTAAAATGTATGCGTAACAGCATCGACTCAACTCTCAGAAGCTATGAACTGCTAAACTCATCTCAAAAGAGATTTCATTACAGGAGACTGACATATTTTAAATTGCACTCCTAGCCTCTTAGCTTCATCGCTATGCACAAAGCCTGCCTCCAGCTTCTCAAAACACAGTATGCAGACCGGCAAACATGAAGTGCATCATCCATTTCATAGAAGATATTCCATTAGAATAAACAAAGAGAATTAATTTGAAGTTGGAGCTCCAAAATACTGCTGAGCTTGATGACCTGTAGAGCATGAAGTGTGATTATTTTTGAAGGCTGCTAAAACTTTCCCATCTCCTTCCAGTACAATTCTGCTCTGTGACATCCCTACGCAAAAAATCCATTGTCCTACTTAAGCGAACGGCTCCTTGTGTTCACAGATCCAGGTCCTGACTGATGAAAGGCACTTTGGGGGAACATTTTGCATCTTACACGGCTACCACCATTTCAGGCAATGCGTTTATCCTGTTACAAAGAGAACTCTCCAAGTCTACCTTCTGTGGCTTAATTTGCCGGGGACAGGAAGGTTACTGTAGCAATCCTGGAGGTTTACAGTGGGCCTTTCACCTATGCTAACTTACCATGAACACAAAACCCCCTTGTACTTAAGTTGTATTTACAGAAGAAGATACTTTACTGAAACTAAACCCACCTGATGCGAGTCAGAGGCACGTAAGCTGTGCAATGCCGCTTCCAGAGCCACTTTTCCGAGCACGCTGGTGCTCTGACTTACCATACAGTATAGCCATTTACGTCCTCACTTGTAAAATGCTTTGTCGAACGCTATCCTGACACTACACTTAACCTCTTAAGAATGCAAAAAAGGAAAGACCATAGAAGAAAACTTTGAGTCAACGCTTGACAATAAACAAGACTAGCAGAGCTGCGAGCAATCAGGACTGTTTAGAAAAAATATTGAATATACAAATATCCGTCTGCCATTTACTAAGCATTAACTAGCCTGCTGTGAGCCCGCTTTCCTTCTCACATCTGGGATCCTGTTCACATTTTGTTATGGGTCCTCCCAGCACCTTTCTGAAGGGAGAACCTCAGAAGTGTCACCAGAGAGCACATAACAACTTCATTATGCAGATCACATCTGCCTCAAAGGTCTCCANCGGGTCCTCCCAGCACCTTTCCGAAGGGAGAACCTCAGAAGTGTCACCAGAGAGCACTAACAACTTCATTATGCAGATCACATCTGCCTCAAAGGTCTCCACTTCTACTACAAAGCCCTTAAATTGACACTGTAACTAAAGAAACTGTGTTTACTTGACGAATCAAACTCCGTGCTGTTTTTCTTTTAAATTACTCTCATCATGAAGAGACAGTAATTAACTGCAAGACTACGTAGGGAATAAGTCACCGCAGATAACAGCCCGCCTCCTTGCAACAAATTACCGAATTGTTTCATCTCTGTAACTCTGGGATAAACTTCCCTGCCAAGGTCTATAGTTTTTTATAACGAGACATCTAGTAACTGCGATAATCTAGCTCCCGCTAGAGATATAAATTACCCGGTGGTAGGAGAGTCTGCTTCACTATCATGAAAATTTAACTTGAAAGAAAGTATATGTACACTTTATGGTATGGTCTCTCTCTCGAGACTCGAGTAACAGGCGGTGTTCTTCAGCATTTCCGTGTTAACGTCACCCTCAGATTTTATCGCAAAATTTGGTGGTGCAAAAACAATGCAAAAGTCTCTGTTGAAAGGGCAAAAAACTTAAACCCCATAAATCCAAGAATCAAACTTAAAGCTTGATTCAACCAATTCAACACGGAAGGATGACCCTGATATATAGAGAAAAATACTTGCCATTTAGGGCACAATTTCTATAAAAAGAGTTCTCACTTAGAGGAAGAAGGCATTTTAATGAGCTTCTCAGTTCACACATTCAAATTTCTTCGAAGTCTTTGGCATATGCAACTTAAAAATTACTACTGAATCTTTCAGCTTTTATTTGTTAAATCGAAATTCTAACTGTCATCACTTTTTGATAGGGAATAAAAGCAATAATAAAAACCCTATAGCCTATCTCTAGATTATGATTCCATCTACTATACCCTTCAATCCCTCAGAGGTATTCAAGAGCACTCGGAAGCACGGGGGCTACCCCACTGGCTTACCTTCCGTCGCTCTGTGAAAAACACACGTCATTTATAACAGCAGGTCAGTTGTGCAGAGGATGAGCTCCCCACCCAGTATTAATTATTCCTCCTGCCTAACTCACCAGGAACCTCACTGTGTGCTTCATATAGCGTACCACGTATATTCATGCATGACATACATAACATGACAAAATTCACGGAATTAGAGCTTTTGTTGCAAACAATCTGCAGGAAAACACATCATCAGGTGTATTACAAAACAGAGATGGCAGGCTGCACTGCCCGTCTTCCCAAAATTAAAAAGTCATCTCAAAAGTATTATTTCAGAGAGGCATTTTAATGCAAGGAAGCAGCATAACGAATGAAAACCTGGGAAGGGGAGCGGGAGAGTGACTAAGGCAGGACTGACCGCCCTGTACTGCGGCACGCGT
>RSEF01000010.1:1323054-1337022 GCA_003993805.1 Himantopus leucocephalus | reverse complement strand
ATACTGCTAAGACATGTAAAACACATCACCTTAAGTATATATGCCTGAAGTAGCGAAATGTAAAATTTCCACACGGTGTGTTGATAGAGAAGCGAGAACTCTGCTGATGTGCCTTTACATAACATTTCATGGTATAACAATAGTTATCCCACAATGTAAAACACTACTTACTTTGTCATAAAGGTTTCATCTGTAGATAACTCTTCCTTAATGGCTGTTCAGTCATTAAATTTACCCCTTCAGACATACTTTTAAGACACCAGAATCCATTGTAAAACAAGTCAGTTAAGCTCTTACAAGGATACTGCATATATGAACCACTCTTACACGCCAGTAAATTCTAGCTGAAGAATTTTAAGCCAATATTAAGAGCCAATTAATAAAGACAACAGGTTTCCTGATGAAATGTAAGAAAGGTGAAGAAGCCAAACTTCTACCTTTTTTCCCCTGCTCCTTAGCAAGTCTACTTCATTTGCACAGGTTACACAAGATGTTTTTAAGTCGACGTTATCAACATTTCAGTGCTGTTTCTAGTAAGAATAGCTTTCAAGGGCGAGCAAGGCAGTTACACACACAATAGATCAGTATATTATTAAGCATCTCAGCTTTTATCTTCTGTCAAGCTCCTCAAAAACAACAGTATATTTAAGGATTACGAAAAATACTTTATATATGTCCTTTTCAAGGCAGACCTAAGTAATAGTGCTATAGGAACATTTTCAGGTGCGATCAGCCACACTGTGACCTTTGTCGTCCTTTAGAAAAGTATGTGGCGTTGACCACATTTAATATT
The DNA here is from genome assembly GCA_003993805.1 of Himantopus leucocephalus. Classification (NCBI taxonomy): domain Eukaryota; kingdom Metazoa; phylum Chordata; class Aves; order Charadriiformes; family Recurvirostridae; genus Himantopus; species Himantopus leucocephalus. The sequence continues at coordinate 1,336,229 of RSEF01000010.1, read as the reverse complement.
ATATGAGCACATGCAGCAGCTTTCAACCATGCTTCAGATGCATTGTACAAACAAATTCCTCATTTGAATATTTATGAAATTATANTAGAAAAGTATGTGGCGTTGACCACATTTAATATTATATGAGCATATGCAGCAGCTTTCAACCATGCTTCAGATGCATTATACAAACAAATTCCTCATTTGAATATTTATGAAATTATAAGCAGTTTGAGTGCTAAGTCAGAGTAACACATTACACAATATAACAGAATGGGGGGGGTGAAGTTTTTGGTTTTGTGGGTTTTTTTGATTGGATTTTTTTGTTTTGTTTTGCTTTTCTTTTTTTAAATGGGGCAAAAAAACCAACAGGGTCTTTAACTGATCACACAATGAAACTCTTATGAAGTCATCTGGAAATCTGTGTTCTCTGAGAATTAAATATTCGACCTACCTTGAACTGTAAGTTCTGCTTGAGCTTCAATCGTCTCATTGCCGTTATCCGCTATGCAGGTGTACGTCCCAGCGTCCTCTTCCGTAACATCACTGAGCTCCAGGCTGCCTCCCGCGAGCAGGACAAATCTTTCAGAGCTGTGCAGAACAGGACATACAGGTGATTTCATGGACAAAATGACTTAAATAAAGTGTTACCAGAGAACCCCACACAAGTCCTCTGCCTGACACGGCTACATGAACCAAAGAAGGGTTTACACATAATATTCCCGGGTGCCATTTACAAGGAGCCTTGTTAGAGAGGAATTTTTAACTAGATGGTCAAATTCCATGCTTCAGCTTCACTTTTGAAATTAAGTACAACTATATCGATTCCACAAGAGTAGCTCATCTTTTCGCACTTTCAGCTTCAGTTCTTCTTAATTAAGTGTGATCCAAGCTATTTACATAATAGGAACTAAAACTTAAGAATTCTTAAGTGCAATAACCCAACCACAACATAAAAACAAAACCCAAAAAACCCACGTATTGCAGATACAGCTGGAATGACTTACTGCTTGAAAAGCTAAGTGAACTATAACATGCCAGACTTACACCTGTACAACATAAGGAACGGCAATGTGTATTGTATAACGTAGAGTAATTGAATTTTTTTTTTTTAAAAAGATAGTCATTTCAGTAAGATTTCAGAATAAGATACAGGTTAAACAAAATTCAAAAGGAAAATCCAACCAGTTGGATTGACCTGTAAAGGGTGGGGAGAAGGTTTATAATTCAGCCCTTACAAACTCTCTGCTTTTTATGCTCAATATAGTAGCTAAATGTAGTATTTTCTGCTGCTTGTAGTGCCATCGGCTCTCTTCTCCCGTTGCAACCACCATTCCCCTTTGTGTGGTACAAATTTGTATGAGGGTTTTCCAAGATTCACCATCACTCCAAGCACCCCCAATCAAAAGCCAGTGACATTACCAAAAACCCCAAGCGGAGACAACAAATCATGACTGGATGCTGATCCAGAACCAATCTTATTTGCAGCTGAAAAAAAAATAAATGACAGTCTACTGGATGGCTTCCTTTTGGGCATTATCAAGCAACGGCGTAGCAGGCAGGAACGGACTGAATTCCTTCAAAATATTAACTGAAGGGCACATTGCAACAATTAACTTTTTTGGTGTCTGTAGAGTGGCCAACGTACAAAAAATCAACCTAATTGCTTTCTACGTTTGGAATTTTACTGGAACTGCGTTAGTAGAACCAAAGGTGTTACCTGCTTGGAAAGGTAAATTGTTCAGACACAAAGACTTTTGACTCACCTAACTAATCACCACAATAACATCGATTTATGACAGTACTATAACTGTTGATCAAATTTCCGATTCAGTACATTTAAAAACTGAACAACTAAAATCATTATTGGAATTAAGTGGAAGAAATCAGTCTTAAAAACACTCAAGGAGGTGTCCTACCCAAGTATACCATAAGGAAAGGGATCCTGCTTCCATGACCTGGTAACAGGAGGGCTACAACATGTTTGGTTTAAGAAGTGTAGGAAAATTGAATGAAGATAGAAATCAGTTTGTAAAAACGTATTAGGAGCTTTAAAATGAGGAAAGCCTGAAGAAATAGTACTGAAGTATGTGAACAGTATTGCAAACAGGTTTCAGCTAAGAGAAAAGCAGCATGAAGTTTGTCATTAAACCTTTTTATGGAACTGCTCAACAGCGATTCAAGGACAGAAAGCAAGGAGATAAGGTATATCTTGGATTGTTTTGATAGTATTTTATTGTCATTGCAGCTAAAAAAAGGCAGAAGCCTCCTATTGTGGATCACATGAAAAAACTAGAAGCTGTAGAAAAAAAATAGGAGCTTTAGCGGTAATCACAGATAGTGAAGGATGATCCATCTCCTATCTCAAGCAAGAAAACTCTGTACAAAGGAGATGCGAACAGGAGCTGCCAAAACTGCATCGCTTTTTTCCTCCCCTCTTCTCCCACTTTCTTGTATTCTATTTACCTGTATTCTATCCAGGTAAATTCATTAGATTTAAATCACACAAGTCTTGCAGTTAGAACAAAGAAACTGATGCTTGAAGTCTTGGACTACACCACCTCCAAGGCAAACCTGACCCTCTAAGAAAGTTTAAGACCATTTAAAAGAGTCTAAGAAAACGATGCTGCTCTTGAACCTCTTCGTCTGCGTCTGGACATTGACAGTCCACAAATGCAGAAGTGCTTTCCAAACGTTGTCAAGGTGAACAGAAACAACGTCACTGAAGCTTCTTTGTCAGAACAGCATGTTAGACATGTTAAGGCTGCACTAAAACCACACCTGAAGAAAAATAAATGAGTAAGGCAGGTCTGGACCTCCTCATATGCAGTTTTGTATCTCCTTCTATTATGTAAAATAGCTTCTTTGATTATTTGTTCTAGCTTTTGCGGCATATTAAATTAATCTGAGTAGCATAAAATCTGCTGAAGGCGAAGATGAATGCAGGAAGAAATGGAGCCGATTGGTAAATGTGGCAGATCTTTCAGCGGCCGTCAGGACACGAACCAGGAGGGCAGGCTGGGCTGGGGGAACTGACTGGATGCGAGAAGCTGAGACTAACAAAATTGCAAAGGAATGATAAAAGGCTATACAGACTGTTAGTGTAACTTTGATGACATAGTGCCTTTTTTTTTTTTAATATCTATCAATTTCCGTAGTTATCCATCTAAAAGGAACACGTGCCTTACGATGCTTATTTTCCCATAGCAAGCCTCCGGAAAAGCAAAGTAACATGTGTAGTGAGGCAGGAGAGTCACGGTTAGTAACCGGCAATGAAGACGTTACTGAAACTATAAAAAAAATTACTAGAGGTTGTCACATTAGGCAACAAAAGTTTGTGGTATAGGATCTCACAAACTACTTGCAACATAGTAGCATTTATATGAATTCTCCTTTTTGTCAAGAAACAAGGTTATACAGCTTTCAGCCAACTTAATCAGGTGCTACGCTGTTTATTCTCTACAGTTATTTTCCTCAAGAAAAGAGGAAAAGAATTGAGTGCAGAGTTTACCAGTACGTGATCCAATATAAGTTCTGCGCTGTTGAAAACAGGGAAGAAAACAAGGAATCCGTCAGACTCCTCAGTGATTCCTTCTATACACATTAGCTGCGGAACAATTCTTGGCTTAAAGCAAAACCGCTTTTCTAATAAAGTAAAACATCTTAATTTTGTAAGGACAACGAAGCATTTCCACAAAAGAGTGAAGCAATCAGATTTCAGACACTGGAGACAAAGAATCGGCTTATTATAAAAGTGATAACATAATTTAGAGTGTCATTAAAAACAGCAAAGATTGATCATTCAAATGGCAGGGAACAGCAAAATCAAATTCAAGCCTTTTATATGCATTCCATACAGCCCTCAGTTACACACTCATAATATACAATTACTTGAGCTACTTTGGATACCTAACTCCCACACTTTTTTTGTGTTCATTATCACAAAGTATAGTGAGCCTTTATTCATTCACTGTATTCAAACAGCCACTTATACCCTGAGGTTTTGGCGTTCTTTTTTCCCCCCTCTTTTAAATTGCTATTCCCAAAACATCTTATAATCTATTTGCAGTCTTGGTAAAGTACAGCAGATGAAATTAGACAGTAAATTAGATTATTTTGTGGAATCTACTACCAGAAAAACCTCTGTAATTACTTTGCTATATTTAACCTTTACTGAGCTGGGCAAGTATAATTCGGTTAATACAAATCACTCGGAGTGCCTGGCGAACAGTGATATGTAATAATTAAAAATATCACACATTCATGGGAAGTATGAAGGGAAAAACCTGCATTAACAATTTGCATGTGATCATACAATTAAAGAGTCTATTTGAACGTATAAAGCAACAACATAAAATTAATGCCGCGGATGCAACCTCAGCTTTGTGACCTCCTCACTTCAGAAAATGACTGACCATACAGCCATGTTACAGTTTTCCGCAGGCACGTTTCCATGACAAAATTTTGCTAAATCGAACAGCCCAATAACACCAAAGAGTTAGCTGTACTTCAACAGCCTTATTAAAATATAACGTTATTGTTCAGGGTCCTTTCAATTGTTTCTTTTCAGACTAACCACCTCATTTACTGTAGGTTTTTAACGAATTTGTGGTATATGCATTTGTAATTTCTTCCACATAAGCGTCCAAATATAAATCGAGACACACCACATACTCTGTCTGAGCACATACCGATCCACACACTGGGAAGGTTTCAAAGCAGAACATCATCTTCCAAACATGTGAAACTCTATGCCCGTTTCCCAAGCTCTGGAAATCCATCTTGGCAGCCACCTCACCTGAAACTTCACTTTTCAACTTCGGAATCATCAAAAGCACAAAATCACTCCTGCATTTGCTAACGAAGAGACCCTCATGCAGTAGGATCCTTAGCCAGACGTTAAAAAGTATGAAAGGCTCAAATTTTGCAAAATCTGAAAAACTATTCAACCTGTATATAACATTTCCATTACAGCCTTTTACAGCAGGTAACAGTGACAATACGGTATATTTTACTTTAGAAGGTTTTCTGTACAGGACATAAGATTTATTCAAATAGCTTTATGCTTCAAGTGGCTTTCCCCACTGCCATTTCTCTCAGTATTCTCTACATTCCTGGCAGAGACGTTACTTATTCTGAGTTACTGGAGGAAATCCAGCTGGAAAAGCAGAACGCGCGTTGGCATTGCTGAAGCCCGTGTATGACGGGGTGGGTGTGCAGCCGTAGCGCCAATCCTACGAGCAGGATACCCTACATCACAACATTACACACACAGGAACACATCCGAGCCTAGAGTCGTGCTTCATATTTTGAAGCTCTAGTTTGGAGAGTCAAGTGCCGGCACCATACATGTCAACCTAGAACAGGGTTTAGCCTGTTCCTTTCTTTTCATACAATGTAGTTTGGAGAAAATTTATTAGGCATCATGAAGATTATTAGCTTGTAATTTTCCAATTATTCTATTCAAAACAAGTAAGCCAATAAATTAAAAGGGTTCATCACGAGTCAAATGTTTATCCCCAGTGACAGGTTAGCAGGTCCAATTTTCACCTTTGTGATTTTTTTTCTCTCTGAAATTGTGCCTCCGGGAAGAAAGGCCTGCAAGGAGCAGAGCGAAGCCAGGCAGCGACGCCTGGAGCCAGGCATACCCGCTGTGCGGGCACACAGAGACCCTTTCTCCAAACAGGCTCCTGCTCTTCAGCTTCTGAGGATTGAGACTTCCCCAAGTCCTGGCAGGATCCAGGTACTTCAGAGTCTTTGATGGACTTCTTCATGAAGAACGAAAAAGTCAGCAGTCTAACTATCACTTACGTTTCTTTGAAACCTTTAAGTTAATAAGTTCTGAAAGGATTCACTGAAGCCGTAACAGTTTTACTACAATGGAAACTTTTAGCATTGCACTAACTTCCGCAATTTCTCACTCAGCACTCAAAGCTTCCTTCTCTTTCACTCAAATTAGGTTGGAAAATATTTTATCACAGCAAACTAATTTCACAATATATTGCATTACAGGCTGCTTGTTTGAACAAGTGCCAAGACTGCCATCGTTAAAGTTTGCTCGTATTTATCCATTAACATAAATCTCATTGCAGTCTTTGAGAAATACTCCATCAAAATTAAACACCTTCCCTTTTTTCAGGTCTTAAAACAAATATTTAATTCCAAAACCCCAGCGCTCCCAATCCTTAAAAACAATCTCTTTTTTTCCGATAAATACAGGCTCCTATACATATTACCCGTAGCAATACAGCTTGAAAGGAAAACATTTCATTTTGTATTAGATTAATTGCCACAGTTGAAAAGGCAAAAGTAAAAATAAGGTTGTGTGCCTAAGGGGCAAAAATTAGGGACGTACCTGACCATGCTGTCCCAGCTTCGTTTCCTAACCCCATACAGACACACACAGACACGTATCAATACATACACCTACATATAGGCGGATACATACCTATATGTATATGTTAATGTCTGTAGTGTGAGTTTATAGACAAAAAAAAAAAAACTAACTTAGGAGCCTTTCCCAGGCAGAAGGTACATTAAAACCTGTCCAGATGAAAAGGATGAGTTTCTTCTTGGGATAAAGAAAAGCCATGCTTTTCAAGTCTTACTTTCATATTAAAAAAGGGGATTTTAATACAAATTAAATGTGATTTAATTTGTAATTAAATTAACAGAACATGCGTAACAAGCCAAGGTACCTATTTCGCAGCAGTCTAACTGTAGGCTTGACTCCAACAAAGAATCTTAATTTTTAGTTGTAGAGATTTTCCAATTATTCTATTCAAAAGAATAATACGACAGTTGTGGAGGTAAATGGAGTTTAAGAACTTTTTGTTGTCTGCTGTTCGAATCGCTTCTCTGTTACGCCCTAGTCATGAGTAGCAGACTTGAGAGTTTTGGCACAGGTCGATCACTTTAACGAACAATGAAGGAAACTTACTCCTACAGCTCCCAAACGCACCAAAAGCCAACAGGAACCCATTCTTCTAACAAAGGGATATAACATTAAAAAATAATGCTAAGTAACCTGAAATATCAAATCTTACGCAGTTCAAATTGTGCACATATAAAGATCAAATATATTTACTAGTGTTATGCCTCAGCTCTCCAATAATTCTCACTCTGAATTTTGAAAAGAAAAAAATATTTGTGAAGCCCTCAGACGTCACCATGACAAGCCACATAGAAAAGCTCATAAGGGAATTAACAGCACTGTACTCAGAGCAGGATTTGAAAATTTGGGCTCTATATCAAAAAATGAGAAGAAAATAAAAAGGGGAGATCTTTAGTAAGTGAGCCTTAACCTCCTTGTGCACTGAATGTGACATAACCTAGAGAAGGAGGGTGGGGTGGGGCAGCAGAAATGTATAAAGATACGACACGACATCATTTTACATAGAAGAAAAACAAATTAAGATCTTACCAGGCACATTTGTTCTGACATTTCATCACATTTGTGCAACTCTAACGAGTCTGTACCATCCTTCGTACGTGAATGATTTCTTCTATTTACAAAAAATGAATCCAAATCATGTGCCATCACACTGACATCAACGCCATTTCTCAGTGGTATTAGAACTGTTAGTCACTACTCACCAAAGCATTTTCCAGATAAAGACAGTTCAAATTATGAGCCCCTGGATTTTTTAATTTCAGAGTTGACACAAAAAAAGAGATAAACTACTATCGTTGGTACTGTAGAAAGACTTGTATATTCCTTTAGCTGCTTTCTCTATCAGCCATGCCACCATTTAACTTGACTCCTCGTTGTTTCACGATTAACTTGTTTCTACGTTAATCTCACCATCAACTTTGAGGGATGCTGAGAACATTCAAGTAGCTGTTTGTAATTTCCTTGTTCCAGTAAGCACGTTCATTAGATGGACAAAAAGATAGCTTTTCTTGATAAGATTTGTTCTGCTTTTTTATCCATATTTTCTACACCATATTATTTTGAATGAATACACCAACGATAACGTATAATAGACTAGTTTTCACTTAATGCATTCCTGAAAGCCCACAGGTTTCTTTTTTTAATCATGCCTAACATTTTAATATTCTCTTTTAATGAGAAATTATGAAATTCGGCTTTAAACACTTATTCTTAAATTCTTATGGAACATTTAGACACATAGTGGACATTTTCATAGCAGGAAGAGTAATGCGAGTGCAGGGCTTCGCACACGTAATATGCCAACATGAAGAAGTCTTCGCTTTTCTGCAGGGTCCTTATTCCCTTAATTGCTTCTTTTACTCCAGTGGCAATCTAAAAGTAATATATTCTTAATAACCTTTCTGCTTCAAATAAGATTTCTTGGTTTCAGGTGTCTGCAAAAAAAGTACTACGAGATTGTTGCACGAGTCTCATGAACTACCTTGCTTGTCATAACACTCAGTCTAGAAGCCCTCCAGCAGTTGAAAACCAGCTTCTGTTCTCCTGGTTTCAAATTAAGCAGAAAGCAAATTGTGCTCTCATCTCAAATCAGAACTCTGCCTGGATTCCTACCGTTATCTAAAAATATATGTTAGCCATTACTCACCCTTCTGTGATAAGCTCTTCTTCATTTCTTGTCCACCTGATATACGGGGTTGGAAATCCTCCGGCAACGCATGGGAAAACGGCGCTTTGCCCCGCAACCTTAGTGAGCGAAGAGGGCTGCCTCACGAACACCAACTTCTGTGGCACCTCTGGATCTGCAAATATTTTGTAAATGACAAAGTTGTTACCAGACACAGAATCAGAAGATGATCGTATTAAAAAGAACAAATGAAACATCTAATTTCTTTCCTTCGTCTTCACGGGATTGAATCGTCATCTTTGCTACACACACAGTTATCTGTAAGAGACTCTCCCAGCCTCCACGCGCGCAGCTCTTTACCAGTTCCTCCAGAGTGATTTGCCACTGCTGGGATTCCGACTCCTCAGACTCCCTGGGAAACAGTCTCAGCTAAAAGCGACAGCCCTGAAACTGGAAATTCCACCAGCTCGTGGAGATTTTGTGGAGAAAGGTATAGGTTTGACTTTGTCCAGCCAACCTCTGGCAACCACCTGACTTCATCAGGGAGCTGCCTGAGAAAGCGCTTGTACGCCCAAGAAAATGAAATCACTGCAGTAGAGAGTCAACCCTAAGCGAAATAAAATAACTAGGTAATTTGCATGCTGAAGTAACACAAGATTTATACTGAAACAAAAATCCACCATGGCTTTCCATCTTTATGGAAATGGTGAATCCTCTAAATTAGTTTTGGGTTTGCTTTGAATTGGGCTGGAGAGGGGTTTGTTTCTTTTTTTCTTTCCCCCTTAATAACAAGCACAAGCAAAGTGTCTATTTACTCAGTTTTTTATTACAGGAAAAGGCCATTTTGACTGCGAGAACTGAAAACATACCCACCCAGAAAGGTTGTCCAGAAATCTACTCTGAACTGAACTCCCACAAATAAATATTCAGAACAAAAGGCTATTTTTCTACTTTACTAAAAATATCAATGACTCCTCAAAATGTAACATTAAGAAAAAGGTTCTAAAAATCAATTTTAACTGGAACTGTAACCAATTCATTACAGGGCCCCAGTAACACCTGAACTACAAAATGCAGTTTGCACCCTTTGTCTCTGCAGTAACTTCAGCATGTACCTTGCACCATAATTAGAATAAATGAGCCCCTACGTACCAGCTACAGCATTTCTACTGTGTTAGTTACCGTAACTCTTTCTGCCAGCTGCACCGAGCCCCCAGTGTTTATGCTGCGTTAATTGCCGTATTCTCAATACTCAGACAGAATCACAGAAACGGTTTGGTTGGAAGGGACTTTTAAGATCATTGACTCCAACCGTTAACCTAACACTGCCAAACCCACCAGTAAACCATGTCCCTCAGCACCACGTCTATCCATCTTTTAAACACCCCCCCGGGACGGTGACTCCACCACATCCCTGGGCAGCCTGTTCCAATGCTTGATAACCCTTTCGGTGAAGAAATTTTTCCTAATATCCAATCTAAACCTCCCCTGTTGGAACTTGAGGCCATTTCCTCTCCTCTTAAATGTGCACTTACAAGTTTGATGAGAAGCAAGCTCCAGAATCAGACAAGCTATTTTTGGTCCCCTAAACAGAGGCAGGCTATTCCGTACCCACGCTACTTTTGCTGAGGGAAGCGCACTCCGTGCCTATCACATGCGGTGTCTGGCCCCTGTCTCACCTGAGACCTACGCGATACTCCCAGGAGCTTCTGGAAATTGTTGGGTGCGGTGTTCTTCAGCTCAAAGTGTTAAAAATAATAACCGAGCATTTACAGCACTACGCTAAGGGCGTGCAGGTATAACATGACGAGGTGGCCGGGGTATTTGAGAGAACCAGGCCTGATGGAAATCATGTTTCAGGATTGTCCCAGGCAGAGACTTCGAGCCATCCTGGATCACACCATCTGTCTCAGGCCCACACACAAACTATCACAGCAGCGCTGCCCACGTTCCATGTTAGAAGGAACTAGTCTGCTCGCTCCAGAAATAAGCTCATGTGTGAACAGGCGGGTAACACAGCGGGAGTGACCCGGAGGGGCATACAGAGCAAGCCAAGCTGCAGAACATGGGTATAACAGATTGCCAGCGAGCAATCCCTGCACGAGGGAGAGCAGTCGGCATGATTCACTGGAGACAGAACTCATCAATGCTCCAAGCTCCCAAAAAGGAGTTCAGTTCTCAGGTCAGTGGAAACTGGATTCAAAAATTAAGTCTTTTTTTCCTTGCGTTCCTATATTTGAAAGCACCTGTTATTAAGCGGCAGAGCTCGGAAACGTATCCTCCTGCTCGGTGGCAGATGAAAGGCAGCCTGGCCGCTCTAAGGAAGCTCGCCATCAGAAAAAGTAGGACACTATGGATGCAAATCTGTGTGATGCAAGTGTGTGTTGGGTATATTTCAAAGATTTAGAAGCAAAGCAGTGGGGTCGCTGTCAGGCACACATCAGATAACAATTTAAAAATGGGATAAACACGAATGAAGAACAGATTAATTCAAATCCTTCTTTCAAATACGTCTCAGACCAAACAATCAATTACGGGGCCACTCAAGATTAAGAGGGCTTTCTGTACAACACTTTAATCCCACTTTAAAAAAAAACAACAAAACCTAAAACAAAACACAACACACAACAAACTGCTGGGAGGGATTTCACAAAACTATCAACACTTTCAGACTCATGACCGAGCAAGGAAACAGCATTATTTGCATTCCCTGATAGAGTTATATTTAATCACCTTCAGCAAAACATTACAAAAGCAAGTAAACTACATCTGGAGCCAAAGAATTCGAAAGATCAACACGCTATGGAAGTTTATTGGGAAGTCCTTAATTGCCAACAATCAGAAAAAGTCTTAAGAATTCATTTGAGGGGCTGTAGGAACATGGAGGCAAAACACGAAAATAATTCAATTAAGCGCCTTTTCCAAAAGTGCTCTTCTTCAAAAACTGTATCTTTAGCGGAAGAGAAGATGAGCCTTTCTTTTCAGCAATGCTAAAGAACTTAATGAAACAACTTCCACTTTAAGGAAGATAAGTTTCTAAAGCTCAGCAAATACCTCTATTTTAAAAGAGGGAAAGTTGCAATCGTAAAATTGGAGTAAAGTACATGTTAGCATTTTAAATAGAAAAGTGACAGAGTCCCATGGAACAGAAGTATTGATTGCAAGGGATCTCTGAAGATGCAAACACCTGCGTGAAGTCCACCTGCTGCCAACACCAGGTCAGGCCAACCATGATCTCGCCTGAAAACCTCCCAAGATGGAAGTTTAGCAGCCCTCTCTGGCAGTTCTCCAAGCAGTAAAAATTGAATCAGAATTCCACCACGAAGACTAATTCAGAGGAGACAGCATAAAGTTCTGGAAATAATTACGAAAACCCATACAAAACACAGCCCGTATTTCCCTAGTTTGGGAAAGTGCGATTCACGTTCCTGCCTTATTCTTGGTCAATTTTCAAAACTCTGTGTTAGAGCATCTGGTGACACACAGCTCTGTGCAATATTGTCATCCAAACAGAACACACTAAGTGTAGAAACAGGGATGGACTTTTGTTCTTATAAAAAATTTAAACGTTTCAGTACAATAGGCATAGCTAAACCTCTCAAAATAAAGAGTCAGCCCCCCTTTTTGGGGTCTGCAGACTTCCCAAAAGGCTCCAACATTTAAAGAACTTCCTAAATATTGGAACAATTAAAAGTGCCTCAGCCTAACCATCCCAAAACACAGGACTAAGCACCGATTTCTTTTGGAAACTTCAACAGTATTTTAAACATGGGATTCAAGCCTGAGAAACTTAGGAATCCCCAAATGTTTATACTCAAAGAAACAGCCAATTCCCTCTTTGTAAGCTGTCAGGATGGAAGTGTATTACTAGTGACTTTTTAAAAGAAGTCTTTCCCAAAAAGCCCTTAAAAGCTAAACCATTAAATATGGCAAAAAAAGTAAGTGCATGTCTCCGGCCTATCTCCAACCACTTCAAAGAGCTCAGACACCAATAACTCATTTTGCTTTTCTGTTTCCCAGCTGCAAGATGCAGGTTAGGCTTCCCAAGGGCCAGAATCTTTTAGCTTAAGTGCCTGTGCTCATTTTAACCTACACAGAAAAAAACCAAAACCAACCCAACCACCAGCTTCCACAAAACCCATTACACTTAGTTCCACTTCAAATACAAAAATGCAACAGAGCAGATTCTCACGCGTTCCCCTTTGCAAGTGTTCTTGTTAGGGTTTTTCCCCTGTTCCTCGACTAATTTTTTTATTATTAACTTTTTTAAAAGAAAAACATATTAATACCTGGAATAATCTTGAGCTCTGCTTCGTCACTGTATTTGGGGGTCCCACCACTTTCAATGATGCAGCGATAGAATCCTCCATCCGTATCAGTAGCATTGCTAACAATTAGCGCTCCACTGGGTAATTTAAATACGCGATCATCCAGAAAGACTGGCTGACGATCCTGCTCCCACCTCACAAACGGTGCAAGGTCAACATTGACTTCACAGTTCAGGATTGCACTGTTTCCTTTATAGACAGATGAAGACTCGGGCTGACTGATGAACCTGGGAAGGCCTGCAAATACAAAACAGAAAAGGTAGAAAAATAAAGAAATAGAAGTATTCTGAAGATGACACCAAAGCTTTGAAGTCCAAGTCAAGATTCCCGAATCCAGGTTAAAAAAAAA
>RSEF01000010.1:1311599-1322054 GCA_003993805.1 Himantopus leucocephalus | reverse complement strand
AGTTACCACCAAGTGCTTTTTGAATTAATAAAACTCAGACACACCTAAAGTTAGTATCAAGGCAGCGACAGAACTACCTCAGCACAATCAAGAAAATTACATACAAAGCTCAAAGCCAAGTATTACCAAATGCAAAGGTAAGTGGAAGAAGAGGAAGAAAAACAGATGGATTCACTTGGGGAAAAAAGAAGACAAGAGGTGAAATACATAATTTAGTGAACAGTCTGTAAATGGATGTACAGAATTGATAAATCCTTGTGACGAAACAGTGCCGCTGTCGTGCTTCAGACCTTGTACATCTTTGTATAGCTGTTCTCTCAATAACAGCTTTAGGAAAGCTTTAACGAAGTTGTCGAAAATAGCGATTGGAAAAAATATCATCCTGGGAATATTTTAAAGCTGGTATCATACTTTTTACTAAAATACATACAAATTTACATACAAAGATAAATTACAGACACAGTTCCCCAAAATTTTGTAAATTTTTTTTTTCCCAATCTGTGCTTTGTAAGAGCTATTCCAGCCCTTCGCCCTGCTTAAGATCTAACTGGCACTTAAGTATCAAAGGCAGATTTGCATTTCAAAAGCCAATTAAAAAAAACATACTGTAGTAAGGCACAGATTAAAAAGTGTTGTGGCTTTACATAAATTAGGCAGTTCCTTTGTCTTTCCCTAGTTTAAATCCATCATNCCTCCACTACCCTCCTGTTTGCGCAGTCATATCCTGGTTTCAAAGAAAGCAAGCAACACCACTTTTAAAAATAAATGAATCGTTTGACAAATCCAGTTTAGAGCATGCTAACGTGGTTAAGTTTGCACAGCAAGAGGAAGCAAAGAAGGAAAGAAACATTAGAAACTACAATCTTAACCTTCATTTGCTAGAAGGAACCACAACATGCGGAAACGCACACATTTAACAGGAAAGAATGTATCCCGAAAGTACTGATCATTAAAGAAAACTAACAAATCTCTTGATGTTTGCAACTTCTGAAAAATCAAAGATTTACTACTAGAAGTCTGGTAGAACAGTAAAGAACTTACGATCAAAGTGGAGTAGTGTGCAATTTCAAGCTACAGACTAATCGTGCTGATTTAAAGTATTCTTCATAATGTATTACTTTATCCTAACTTCTGGCTTGTTTTCTAAATCACATGAGAAACTAGATTAAAGAAGGAAAAGATCGATTTCTACAGGAGTCTCAGTTGCCACAGCAACTTTGCTTCTCACATCTCCAAAAACCTGTAAAGGCTTCTCATCTATTACCACGTATGGAAAAGGTTCTTTAAAAGCACATTGACACACGCACTACAAACTTGCCAATCCGTGCCATCATCAATTTTCCTCTGCCATGACACGTTTATAGCGCTGTGTCAAAAACACAAATTGAGGCAAGAAACCACGAAAGTAGGTCTCTAAGGTAAAGCATTCCGTCACTGTCTCAACAGTCTGGTCTGTGCTCAGGCATTGAGAGTGTGTGTTTTGGTTTGATTTTTTCATACAACGGTTGACTAAGCCCCTCTGTCACCTTGCAGCACCTCGCGTTATCAATACCTGTCATCCAACGGCAATAAAAGAGCTTCAGTTTCTGATGTTCAAAAATTTTAGATCCGTCAAACTGTAATATAGAAAAAGTCTTTAAATAATTCGAGAAATTTATCAGAATTTATCAGCCTGTTAGAGTTTAATGGAAGACTCACTACAGGTAGATTGCTCAGCGTTACCTACCAGCTGTTAGGGAAAGCTGCAGTTCTAAGACTAGAGACTCAAAACCTGTATTCATTCACATATATGATGTAACACGGCATGTTTTTACTGGATTTTCTTTGCCCTGACCTACATTACTCACCAGGATTTGTTATTTTCAGGTAATGAAGTTATTTAATGACTAAGTAGCAGTTAAAACATGCAAGTTAGGCTTCATAATACTCTCTTCTAAAGAAATCAGGTGCATCGCAGCACAACATTCACACCCACCATATGAATTCAACATACCACTGCTCAATTAAGAAGGGAATTAGCTGCCTCCCACTTTATCTTGAAGCCGAGGAGAGACCTTACTATGCTAACCAACCCCACACTTACCGCAGCCTGAAAGCTTTCCAATTAAAGGAAGGGGAGGGGGGAATATTAAAAACCACTGATAAAACTGAGGGATTCCAGTGAGGTCAAGAAAAGCAATATAATAAAACCCGAATTTAAATATTCCATCTCTTATTCCAAAGGCTTCAGCAGCCAAGGCTACCCATCCTCCCAACTAAAGGATTAAACTCTGCGTAGTCTCGCACAGCTCTTGGCGCTTAACCGAGTTAGTAAGTAGGTTTCCACACACCCACATTTGACAGATCTTTTGGAGTAGCAGAACAAGTTATGCCCACAGAGGATGCTCTTGTGCCCGTTTCTGACTTAACAGCAGGGCACAAGGCAAGGCAGAAAACGTGCCAAGAGCATTTCCCCTAGTTCTGAACAGAAGCCCTACAATTTTTATTGCGTGGACTTGATCAATAATCTTCTAATAGAGCTGCTAGGCCAACATGAGACAAAGAGGCAACTGTTTGTGTTGCAAACATTTGTATTAGCTTGGGTTACACTACATTTGTTCCATTTTCTAGCAAAGATTTTTTTGAAAACAAGACTCACCAGAATTAGGTTGGGGTTTTTTTGTTTCGGTTTGTTTGTTTGTTTTTTAAATACTAAAAGGCTCTTTAGGATTCCATTGTTCTAAAAACTACCCATTAAAATAGCATCTTCTACACTGATACAGGAAAAATGAACCGGAAATTTTGACGACATTTTGGATTACCTTCATTTTTAACCCCATTAACACCTTACTTAATGATCATATAAGACCAGAATGGTAACAGAAGCAAGACACTGAATGATCTCATGTGGAAAGCAGCAGAATTAATCACAACAGCAGCGATGTACGAAGGTGGTAATTGACTGACATAAGTGTGCGAGAACTGCTTTTATTGTCCTCATTGCCAAGAAACTTAGAAATGTATTTCTCATTCAGAGACTCTGAAAGTCACTCCTTTAAGGTATAAAACCCCATTTATTTTTTTATTTCTGACATTTGATGTTTCACAACAATGCTACAAGCTAACTTAATCGAAACAACATCAGAATATAAATGACAGTAAGCAGCAGCTGTGGGAGATGCTGCAGCACTAGTGAGGAAGAATTCATTACCTCGAGACATTTATTAAGCAAAGAAAAAAAACTGTTTGAAAAAGGCTAGCAAACATCATTAGAGAAACAAAAGAAAATTGCTTTATAGGCTTCTTTCCTAGTTACATTGCTTTAGTTCGCCTTTTTTTTTTTTGTTGGCTTTTGAAGTCTCACTCTTACAAAGTAGTAAGTCTCTTCCAGCTATACGGTTTACAAAACACAGTCTGACACTCCTGATCCTGAGATAGAAGCCAATGACATTCTGAAAACAGATCACTTTCCCCAGCCATATTCTTTTATTTTTACCTGCAAACTTCACCTACTTATCACTTTCTACCCCCTAAAAAAAAGCTATTACTGAGTCATGTCTAAAGGTTACTCAAAACATGAGAAGTGAGGTTGTGACTTGGGCTTCTCAACGTCTGTCAAGAAAGTTTTAAGCCTTTCATTGTTTGTTACTTTTCATACTTCCTTGTTCCCACCCGACACTCAAGAAACAGAAATACAAAACCCCAGCACTCCTGCTTTCTCCACCACTCTGCCAGTTCTTTTGGGACTGTACGCCTTGCTAGCTTTTAGGGGCTTCCCAAAAGTTTCGTGACAGAGGGCAGATAAACCTCAATATATAAGCAGGCAGAGAAGGCTATTTTTAAGGGTATTTATACATAAAGAAAGTAGAACCCTGCTCTTTCCCCCCCTCCTAAGCTGTGGGAAATCATCATTGTGATTACGTGCACCTGACAATTATTTTTTTAATCCATTCATTCCAGTTTTCCTGATCTTCAGCATTTCCTAAGAAATACCCACATTAGATGAATAGAATATATGACACCTTTCAGCTAGTAAAATGAGAGATACAGTCCCCGTTTCACTGATAACTGATGAAACGCTCTTTTCCTTTCTCGGAAAGCGCCTCCCTCTTTTACAAGGGCAGAGTATACACCTATATTATCACGCTGTTAGTTACACTTCACAAAAGAGACTTACCTGCTACTGTGAGCCTTGCTGTTCTGCTGACAATGGTCCCCAGGCTTTCCACAGTTGCCACACACTGGTAATATCCTTCATCAGGTTTATTATGCTTGGAATGCACCACACTGTTTATTAATAAAGATCCATCTGGCAGCAACTGGCGACGGTCATCTGACACCAAGTTTAGAAAAGCCCCATCTTTTTTCCATTCAATTTTTGGAGAAGTGTCACAATAAGCTGAACAGTTCATGATCACAGAAGCTCCGCGAACTGACAGAACGTCCATCGGCTCCACCAGAAAGTAAAAAGGAGTGAAGGTTCTCACAAGGGATCCTGTAAAACAAATCACATCACACAATTTTTGGGTTAACCTTCTACATTTTTTAAATATAAAACGCATCCTCATTTCAAAATACTGTAATGCGCACAAGAGCTATCGCTACTCGCAATATCGTCTCCCTGAACATATTAGAAATAGCTTGGTCTATATGACCGTATTTTCTGCTTTGACTATTTACACCAATGGACTCTTAAACTCAAGTTTTCACCCCTGTAACATATTCATCTGTTCATATGGGAATCAGTATGGGTAACCGTCCTGAGCAATGCACCGCAGACCGAAGTCTGCCTCATCACAACTTATGCAAACTAATATATGTGCTCGAGTACCACTTTTATAACAAACGATACGAACCCTTAGGACTCCTTTCTTGGCCTTTTGTGGTACGGCTGCCATACCACAGCAGTGTGGTAATTTGTTTAGTATAACAAATATTAAGAAACATTAAAAATAATTCAGCCCTCAAGAGAAAAAGACTCTCCAATTCTGAGGTTAACATATCACCAAGTGCCATAACACATTTTTTTACTTCCATCCTAGTTCAGGATAAACATGATTACTTTTCCATTTTAAGTACTCCCAAAAGACTTCTATAATTAACCTCTACTTTCCATTAAGAAGAGAATTTTAATTACTGTATTTCTGGTGTATTTGGTCAAGCAGAAAGATTGTGCGTCGATATCACTTTGACTTGTCTTAACTAAATCATCCATAGAAAACAGAAGGAAGAAAAAGTCTTTCAGGGAAGAACAGTTTTCCAAATCAGCATAACGTTGGGTTGAGAGAAAAGGGGGGGAGTCTTTGTTTTTAAAGCCGACCTTAGAAATAGCGTCAAGGCTCCCCACCTATACCCTGAAAAACTCCACTTTTCCTCCACTCGGGGAGTAGGGGTGGGATATGTGTACAAATCATCGCAATATAAACTGAAATACTGCTAGCTGCCTACCAGCAAACCAAAACCAGAAGTGCCCAGACTAATAACGCTTTGGAAGTGAGTCACGTCAACCCAGAGCTGCAACAATTCCTCCTACCTTTATAGAAAGCAAGCAAGCTGCAGGAGGAAACACTTTAAAATGCCAGCAGAAAACACACAGCCAAACTTACCAGGTCTTTTTGCAAGGCCTAGAAAGTAACTATTTTTCCACAGACACAACAGCTAAAAGCCAATCCTGGTGTATAAAGCGTATTTCACAAACGCTGTCTCTACTAATGCACTCTCAGCATGAAGTGGCCGACTCAGACTACCCTTGTCTGAAAATTTTAACAATAACTTTCTGAAGTCACAGGCTGTTTAGACACCAGAAAACAGATTCTACCAGTAACACTTTTTTTTTTTTAAAAAAAAAAAAAGCAGTTCAAGTGGTTTCTGTCATCAAGCTATCTGTTAGCACTTGCTCCAGAGCAAACACGGGAAAACACAGTTGGTCTTTAACTTCTGTATACAGTTCTTAATAGGACGGGGAAGTCTTGAACTTGGGAAGAGCTGTCTCCCACTTACACACAGTCTTTAAGACGACTGTTCAGACAACACACCCAAGCAGTGAAGCCCTGCTCTCCACTGTACCGCACGGGTAGATACTGCGGTATTCTTAATCGGACATCGGAGCAGCAAACCTACCCATGAACCAGTTTACTCGATCCGGCAGTAAGCACCAGACGATACAGCAAGAATGTGTTTTTCCTTCCAGGCACTTCTAAGAACGTGAAGGCAATCCGTACCGCTTGCGAAAGGCACTGTATGAAAAGGGTTAAACTGCATTCACAAATACAAAATGAAGCTTCTCCCGCACACACTAAACCCTTCAGAAAGGGTCATAAAAGCACTCATCTCAAAACTATTTCATCTTTCACAGCAAGGTCGATAATGAACTGCTGAAGTATGTTAAGGCCACCTTGAAGAGGAATTTGCACTTAATAACCCGATTTGTTTCATTAAGTTACAGAATAAGTCACAAAGCCTGTGTTTTCAGAAAAAGTACAAATATGAAGGAGACCTTTACTTGTAAAGTCTGTCCTATAAGCATTTTAGCTTCTTCAATCGCTTGATGGTTTTGCTTTGTTTTTTTTTTTTTTAAATTGGATTTACCTTCAAAAATAGCCTTAATTAACAAACGGATATGATTCCCTCTATCACTGAATTGCACAGAAAGTCTCCCGTCTCCGAAGAGGCAGTTCAGCTTCCCCCGGAGAGGGACCCCAGCCTGCCTGCACAAAGCCTATTGTCTTCGCTACGCAGAATTCACAGGAACGGCAAGATAAGGCAGGAGTGGTGCGAAAGAAACAACAGATAAATTATGCTTTTGTAGGTTATATCAAATATTCTTCTACCTTCAAGAATTCAAAGATGAAATAAGAAAAAAAAAGTATAGAAGACTGAAGTTTCCCTAGTGACAGTAACAGCCTCAGACAAGGCTGGAGACCTGTTATGTTGGTATCCAAATCCTTGAGATTATGTCTTTCCTGAGGATTTAAAAAAAAAAAAAGACAAAAACCACCAAACACACACAAAAAACCCCCAGAACAAATTACGAAATTTCTAGGTGCTGCTTATGTTACTTCAGTTTGTATAATCACACCTATGTGGGGATGTACTTGATTCTCTGCATGCGGAGTACCAAGTTTCAGCTCTAATACACCAGAAAATAAACAAGAGTCACGAGCAGCATGAAAATATTTTAAACCTATCAGCTTTTCCATCACTCCAGAAAGCCAAAGGTGGTGTGTTTTGGGGTTTGTTTGTTTTTTTTTTTTTAATTAAAGATTCAGCTTTATTGCCCCTATGTTTTCCAAGAGAAAGCATTCCACTCAGGCTATCAACTTCTTTCCCCCCAATTTACAAGCTTCTCTAAGTTTTTTCCAGAGCACTACCAGAACAAATAGAAACATTCTTGAGCTTTATTTTTCTCTGCCCTTCTTCTGCTTTTCAAATAAAACCTAGGAAACCCGTGAAAAAGGGAGGTTGACTTCTTGTTTGCCATGTCTGGCTTTGGCGTTGATTAGAACAGACCAAATCCATTGATGGGATAGGATTGCTCTTATCCTGGAAGCAACAAGGTGCCCAAGGAAATAACATCGCAGAGTATAGAGCAAAGGATGTCAAGAGAGAGCATGCCAAGAAGAAACAGCAGCACAGAAGGGATTAGAGACTTTCAGAAGGAATGGGAAGCAGATTCTCAGCCAGGCTTCAGAGGTAACATAAAAAGAGCTTTTGCCAAGAGCCCTGTGAAGACGCTACAGAGCCGGCTTCAACTCAGGATACTACCACGCTCCTGCACAGAAAGCAGGGGATAAAAAAAAATAAAAGCGTTGGTGTATGTCCCACCTTGCAGGAAGTTAAATTAGAATTGAGACCTTTCTAGCCTGCAGTCTCAGGAGGTTTTTGCAATTTAGAGCTCAGGGCACTCTGGAGAAGTGCTGGTGGGCTGCATCCACACTCCAGCCAACTGAGTTCATCGCTCATTCAAACCTTGATTCAGCATGAAAAGGCTTTTACATATATACAAGACCTTAATAAACTTCTGTTTCTGTCAACAA
Source organism: Himantopus leucocephalus (assembly GCA_003993805.1). Lineage (NCBI taxonomy): Eukaryota > Metazoa > Chordata > Aves > Charadriiformes > Recurvirostridae > Himantopus > Himantopus leucocephalus. The sequence goes on along the minus strand of RSEF01000010.1, from coordinate 1,314,039 downwards.
GCCATTTCTCCATCAACCTATTGATCGTTCAGTTAAATGAAACCACATCAATAAAGACTGAATTGGTGTATTTTGTAGAGGGAGTCCTCCCTCTTTCCACATACCTGTCTTTAGGGGTGGCATACATACAGAGGTATGTACACATCAGTGGCTTCATTTGTGTTAATATTGGCACCAGAAACCTAAATAAAAGCAAGACAAGTCTATCTTCCTGCTCAGAAAAAGGAATGGTTAAATCTTGCTCATTCCCAACAGATGATTACTATTCGTGTTTTCCCAGATCTGCTCTTGAAGACCAGTGGCAGGGACCCAGCAGTTCCTACAGGCGTCCAGCTCCAGCGCTTCACACTGTCTATTATTAGGACTATCCAGCAGTATTGCTATGATTTAAGCACATTTCTTTTTGCCACTGTAGGCACGGAAAACAGGCTGTTCATCATTTCCAAAAGCCTCCTACATATTTGAGGACTTAAATCCTTCTCTAGTCTTTTCTTTAGGCTTAGCATTTCTAGTTTAGCAGTAGGCAGAACACCTAGTACTAGGTAGATAGTAGAGCTCTGATAATTAACTCCGAATCCTCTCCAGCCAGCTCATGTTCTTCCTGAAGTGCCGTGCCCAAAGCATGACGGAGATCCCCAGCAGAGACGAGATCAGTGTTGGGTGCAGGTACAGCGTCATTTCACATGCTTTGGAGGCTCTACAACTCCCTTCTTCATCCCTCCCAACACAGAGGCATTAGGTTTTAGCACAGAAGCATAACACTACTGACTACATCGATCTGTAATCCCTTCACTACCGTAATCCCTAGATCCTTTTCCTGGAAACTGCTGTGAGGCTGGTTCTTTTCCATTTAATGTTTGACTAGCTGATTACTCCTGTCTAACTGTATTAACTTTCATTTGGTTCCTCCAAATTCTTCCTCCTTCCAAAAAAGTTTACCAATTTTGAACTCTAACCTTGTCCTCCCTCTTGCAGCTTTAAGTCGTGTGAAAATTTAACAAGTTAGCTTACTCTGCTATCCAGGGTGTGAGCGAAAGACATCCAGTAGAAGCTCACTCAGAATACACAAGTGCAAAATCCCACCCAAAGCAGCCTTCAATATTATCTTCTTTACTTCTTCTCTCAAAACTTATCCATCTCTTCTCGTAGCCATCCTGTGTCAGTTAACACCACATTTCCCTATTTCCTTACAAGAGAGTACCGGGCGGGTAGCTGTTGAGGAAAGAATAGGGGAAGGTGTTTGGTTTTTTCCTATGAAAACTTTTTAAACTAAGGAAATTAGAATGGCCTGAAAATATTTCCTTGACAATTCCATATCAATTAACTCTCCTACCCACGTTACTTTCAGAAGAAGTTAGAAAAAAAAAACACGTTTGTTCACTCACTCCTCAATTTTTCCAGGAACTGAAGCCAAGCAGACTACTTTTATCCATCCCTAGATCCTTCTCTCCTCCCATTTAAAATATTTTGGGGGTTTCTAGTCCTCCTTGTACCTCATCTCTCCTCAAATTCTCACAATTAACCAACAGTTCTGAAGTTGTTTCAGCCAACAGAAAACTCATCACACACAACTGATTTGAAAACAGTTAACGACGAAGTACTTTGTCCTTTGCTAAGCCCAGCTGGTCTCTCATCCTCTCAGTCTCAGGACAAAGGACCATAAGAATGCAACTCTGCTCGCTGAAAAAGGACCAACAAAAGCACACCTGATATGACACCATGTTCACAAAGTTAAGATGAATCTGCCTGAACTTCTCCTTATATAGCATGCTTCCCCAAAGACCATGAAAAGGCTTTTGAAGTCAAAAGAAGGAAGTTTTAACACAAGACTTTCCAGCTACAGGAAATCTGAAAGCAGGCAGGTAAGACAGAAAGAGCTCATCAATCGCCCTTTCCAAATGCTGCATTTTCAAAGGACGATATACCTCAGTGGAAAAAAGAAACCCAAGACTTCCTTCAGCCTTCTTTTTACTGCAGCCGGGCCTACAGAAGGTCTTTTATTTTTTGTATGTTCTGCTAGCTGCACCCTATTTTGTGCAGTGGTCCATCCTTACCAAGGCTTCAGGTGAGGAAATGCCTAGAATAGTAAATGCAAAGCAGCTGCTCAAGTGGGAAAAACCTTCCCTTCGTTATTCAGTTAATTTCTGAAAGACACGAGCATTCCGGTATCGAACTTAAATCATTTAAATGTGTGCTTTAACAACTGCCTGACACAAGCTCTTCAGAAATTATGGCGTTCAGGAAAATAACTTCAGACAAAGCCACTCTGATCTCAGTTCTACTTAGTGCATATAAATTATCTCAAACTGGTGCACGACAGTCTGTGTCTGAAGACTTCCCTAGATGTAGTGCTATAGATTCAACTTCAGCCCACTGTTGCCACCAAGGCTGTTTGGCAGCGATGTATTCCTGATGACAACCGCCAACTGCATTCAAATCA
>RSEF01000010.1:1296743-1311589 GCA_003993805.1 Himantopus leucocephalus | reverse complement strand
ACTCTTCCCTATGCAGCCCAGGATTCCATTGGCCTTCCTGGAATAATAAATAAAATAAAATAGGCTGCTCTCCAACTTTTTAAAAATCCTAACACTGGATAGCACAATGCTAAACATAGCTGGTGTAAGGGCAAATAAAACAAATAATAAAAGCACTGATTTAAAAACAAAAGTAGTTTTAAGAAACAAGGAAGCATCAACAACACAACGGAAGTTTTTGGCGTCCTCAAAAACAGGAGGAGCCGTGCAGGTAACCCCTGCTCACTTCTCCAGCGTTGCTGCTTTGCTGTATACAGCACAGGAGTGGCAAAAATCAACAAGATAGCGTCTCTGCCTGGTACATCCGAATAAATACAGTTCGAACCATATTCTGTAAGAGCTACTGATTCACTTGCAGCAGAACACAGATGCCCTCTAGTACTCGCTCAGGAGACAGTAACACAGAGAGGAGAAGGTTTCTTCTATGCCTTCCGCCCTCAAATTTACAGGCCACACGACATCTTAATTTACCACCTACGGAACTACTTATCGTGAGGGGTTTTTTCATGTCAACTTAGATTTCTTACCTTAAAATTAGAAATTTAGCAGTTAAGAACTTAAGCCAAAAAAATTTGAAAAGTATTTTCTACAATTTTGTCACCAGCCGTGTCTAAGTAAAAGCTTAGCTTCATAGTAATTTAACTAGACCGTAAGAAGGAGCCTGAGGGTGTTCAAAGGACCAAATCTCACTGAAATTCAATGGAAACAGGATATCCCTTTGAAGATTTCAGCTACAAAAAGCCTTACCTATAGCACCATAAGGTAAAAATTGCATTTATTCATATGCAAATATTTATCTTTCTCATGCTAGTGTACCCGAGAACTGAGTTTCTCCACAGCGTAACACAAAGCTACCACTGCCACGCTGACCCGGCAGCGCCACACGACGAATGTGTCACCTTCCGAGTAAAAACGTTCTCCAGAAATACCCGAAGTCCACCGAATGGCTTCACATTTGGTTTGGGTTGCCGTGTCCCAGTGTTGGCAGCAGGGGAGCTGCTGGGGTGGCCTCTGTGAGAAGAGGTTGGGGACACTTTGCGCTGGACACAGTTGGTTCTGGCTGGTTCCGCAGCGACTCCAGGGAGGCCGCAGCAGAGCCAGCCAGCAAAGCTGGTGGCACCTCTGTGAAAGGGCACCCAAGAAAGGGGAAACCACAGCATGGCAGCAAGGAACGTGTGAGAAACGGCCCTTGCAACAGCCAGGGAGATGAGGAAGAGCAGCTCCAGGCGCTGCCCTGAGGAGACCAGCAGGCAGAAGAACTGGGAATGAAGGCGGGAAGTTGAGCTTGGGGGATGGGTAGAGGGTGGGGCGAGGTGGTTTAGGTTTTGTCTTTGCTTTCTTACCACCCAACTTAATTTAATTTCTTGCCAATTAAAATAAATTTTCCCCAAGTCAAGGTTCTTTTGCCCCCTGCAATAACTGGCGAGCGAGCTCCCTGTCTTGACCCACAAACTTCTTCATCTCCTTTTCTCCCCTTCCTGCTCTGTTGAGGAGCAGAGTGAGAGAGCAGCCGGGTGGGCAGCCGGCAACCAGCCAAGGTCAATCGACCACCAAGCGTTTTCCACAACAGCTTCCCGTAACACGGCACGTATCGGATCTTCCACCAGAAATACCCAGACCAACGAATGGCTGCCCACTGAAGAACATTATTGGTGTCAGCAAGTGGTTCAATAAAGGCAAGAGCACACAGTAAGGGGGAGGAAAGAGGACAAAGCATGGGAGAGGAAAGAGAAAAACCTCCTTGCTCGCCATTTTCCACAGCAGTTAGCTATATTATCAGTTCTCCCTTTTGCAGGTCGCACAGAGGCGGTTGTGCGGTCCACACGCACACAGGGCAAGGCACAGCTTGCTCGCTGCAGTAACGGTCTCAAAGTAAAATTTTCATTCTTTTTTATGCTTGCACTTAAAACTAATATTGTCATAGAAACAAGAGCCTGTCGGTACTCTTGACATCTTACCTTTCCCTCTCAATAGCACAGAGCTTCAAGTACATATTATGATTTTTTCTTTAAAGTCAGTACACTGCATGCCTTCAACATAAAAGATGGAAAGTAGGACTCTGGGTTACACAAATTAAACCATCCTAGTACAATTATTCAGGCATGAGAATGGAGCCTGCTGGGGAGCAGCAGGCGCTGGTTACCTCTCATTCAATGCTACTGCACAGAGCCAAGAACCCAGGTCAGAAAACAGAGACGCAGGCTCTCTTCACAGGTGATACCTCAGTCATGATTATACATGAGAGAGGCTGTGACAGTTTAGGTCAGTTCTCACCTTTTCCACTTCTTCTAGCAAACCTAGGGGTGAAGTCTCTTACTCATCTTCCATTTTCAAAAGTTTGACCTAATTGGAAAAATTCTCATTTGTCTCTTGTGAAGATGATTCTTCTATATTGTTTTAGACACTCAACTAATTTCCTAACAGTTCAATCCAGTATTTTTACCAGTCTCACTTAACGCCTATCAAGAATGCATTGAGAATTTAACAGTAACAGGATCAATCCTCTCTGTATTTTTCAATTTATTTTTAAATACCTAGTTCAGTGCTTCGCAATTCTTTCCTCCTTTAAAAAGGGATAATAAACAATCACTCAGGTCAGGGACTTTAACTTGATATTGAAGTACACAAAATACCCATGGATGAAAAATACTGCGTGGCTCTTCAATGTGAAAGGGTGGAAAAGGGATGGATCAGTCATCTGCCTCTTGTGCCTCAACCTCCTAATAAAGTATACTACCATGTGCTGCGTATCAGCTATATACTGGTGCTGAAACTCCATCTCCTGTAGTTTTCTCTGTCCATATTCACTATATTTGACTGCCTAAGGAAAAAAAAAAAATAATCTGCATTTCTTTAGTTACGTGGTACTTTCAATCATCTTCAGCTTGAATCCCTATTTACTTTCAAGAAAACGCCACAGGTTTTTTGTTCCTTTTTTAGACTGTCTGATCTTCGGTCTCCAATTTTTGCACAAATCTTTGGAGAAGCAGCAAGAAGCAACATCTGATGTGACACGTTCAGGCTCTTCCCACTTGAATTAAAAACTTCTTTACTTGGACTGTAGAATTCTTCATTATTAGCACCCACTGAAATACAAGTTTTAATATACACTTTTCATAAAACTCATATATTCTTCTCCCACAGAAAAATAAGCCTGAACCTGGCCAACGGCACAAAACCAGAGATCTTCCCAATCCTTCTGAATAGCTGGTCTGAATTCTAACACATTACATTTCTAACATACAGCTCACTTCCGTTTCGTCAAGTAATTCCTTTCATAACCCTGTACCGGTCCATCTCCAACCATTACATACTTTCTCACCTCTTGGAGTTTTATCTGGAGGCTCCTTCCACAACTTTGTTCCTCTGAGAAGAAAGTTTCTAGTTTCCCCTCCCAGTATATTTACAACCAACTTCTAGTCCTTTGATCTTGACCTTGTTTTGGTATTAATTATTTTGCATCTTCAATATTTATCCATTACTCCCTCCCTCTAAGGTATTCACATGAATAAAAATCACAGCTTTTTTCAACTTTCCTTCTGCTTAGTTAATGAAGCTACAAACTTCAGTTTCTCTTCCTCATTCCCCTAGACACCCTGTCCATCTTTAAAGACTCAGAATCGCAGAATCATTTGGGTAGGAAAGGACCCAGTCAGAGTCAGAGGTCAGAGCAGGTGAGGTCAGAGCAGGTTACTCAGTGATTTGTTCACTCAGATCTTGAAAATCCCCATGAATGCAGACTGCACCACCTCTTGGGCAACCTGTTCTACCACCCAGCTATCTTCATGGTGAAGAACTTCCTCCTTAAATCCAGTCAGAACCTCTTTTGCTTCAACTGATATCTAATATCTCTTACTCTTCCCACCACGCACCGCTGACAGAATGACAGACAACAAATTGAAGCTCCTGTTGTAATTTACGATCACAAACATCCATGGAAACATAACAAAATTGCTTCCTTGTGCCTATTGAAAATATAACAAAATTGCTTTCTTGTGTCTATTGAAAATAGCTTCCCAAAAGATTTAAGAATCACGTTAGCTCTCTGCACACTGGCAGGTTACAGTCAAGCCTACAATCCACCAACTCGCCTTCTTTTCTCTCCTAAAATCACCAGTCCCTCTGTCCCAACCTCGTACCATCCCAGGAACAGTGCTGTACCTGCATGACTTTGCACGCTGTGCTCATGAGTTTCACCACTATTCAGTCCATAGCATCACTTCATTCTTCCCGTTAAGACCATTAAGGCCACAGCAAGAGTAACACGGTCTCCCAGATTTGCCACGCTTTATAATTTCATAGGTATATACTTTGTTCTTATAGCAAAATGACTGATGAAGAAGCTAAACATGATCTTTCTAAAGTCTAGGCTCCGAGGCACCTTTCCACCCTGAAGATTTCCCTCTCAATATAACCCATTAAATTTTCATAATTACCTCAGATTCTTATCAATCACAATATTCTCATTTAAATTTCTATCATTTTGACCTTTAACAATTTCTAACGAGACAGCGTATCAAACGGCCGTGTTGCGGCATGCCCATCATATTGTAGTGCTCCAAGACATCAATTGCTTCATCAAGAAGCTCGGATGCAAACCACAGACAAGAGTCATGTTACAGTTTAGCCTTCTTCCCACTTTCCTCTGTCTTAATTACCCTTCGCCTTCAAAATCCCTTTAAAGAGGGCACAGTGTGGAGAGCAGACCAATTGGTCTATGATCACCTCTTGCCTTTCTGGACACACATTCGACATCAGTTATTCTTCAAGAAGAACGTACTAGCCCCTGAATTCACAATTCATTAGAAAGCTTTATTAACAGACCTGCATCTCAAGGCAATTCTTTGGCCAGCCTGGAAGGCAGTCCTGGACCTCCTCGTTGTGTCAGGAGCATGACAGCTCCTGCCTTCACCTCAGCTGTTGCAATCTCTTTACGCTGAGCAGCTACCGCTTGTAAAATCATTCCATCAGCAGCTTCGAGCGTAAGTGAGAATGTTGTTGGAGGACTAAAGCCCTGTAATTTCTAACATAAAGCTCAACTGTGCTTTAATTTAAATCCCTTACTAGTACTATTCACTTTTTGGACAAGATAGGCAATGTATATTCTGTTGTGTGCAGGTGTTCATTAAGGTTAAATAAGCTTTATTTAAGATGGTTTCATTACTCACTAGCAATGAAATTACAGTTCATTTTCCAGGTCATCTTAAATGCCACTAAAACCTTTATTTGATAATAGTTCTGTGTGTTTTTAAAATATATATTTTATCCTAGGCTATAATTTGGTCCTAGAGAGTGATCTTCCCTTGTTCTACAATTATTTGCAATTTGCACTGCTTAAAAGCCTCTATTGTGGAGGGGGACCCTTCTGCTTTAGCCAACAGACAACCACAAAACAATAATGATGTATTACAAAAGGCATTCTAAATATAAGCCTTAATTACTTTCAATTCTGAGCCCTGTTTATAAACACAGTACCAGGTCCCAGAGTGGCAGCACACCTCCTGCAGCAGCATACTACTGCAAAACACCCTTTCATCTACCAGCCCACCATCTTCCCATTACAGAGTTTCTCTTTCCCCCTTCAAATTACCTGTTGACTTGTAAGCCTGCATTTCCTGAACTTTCTATCATCCTTTTCAAATACATTACCATGAAGCGCATTCAGTCTCCCTATTTAAACCACGAAACACCATTTAAAACTGTTTTTCAAAGTTCATTTTTTTTTTTTTTTAATATATCTCTGGTCTGTATTTCCCAGTCACTTCAATCACCAAGACTAAGCAAGACGATCTAATGAAAATTAGTTACATTTCTAATGAGCAAGCAGCACCCACTCTTCACCCACATGATGCAAGGCATTCAGTTGGAGATATTACCCCATCTTTTGCTAAATGGACGTAATGATAAATGATACGTTGAGTTTCTGATAACTTTTTCATGTTTGTACGCACATTAACCATCCCATGGCAGCACAAATATATTATATATCAATTTTGGGACACGGAAGGAAAATACCATTGACCTAGCAGGAACGCAGGCTAATAAACTTAATTTAGGAAGGATGATTTTCCACTTGGAATGGTCTCTAAACACTGGTCGGAGAACACATAAGCAACAGTGCGATTCTCACACGCAAATAATAGGCATTAGATGCCCCACAAGCTTCAAATTTTCTGCTAGGACAATGCAAATGGGGGGAGGGGAAAAAAAAAAGTCAACTCTGTCTCTATTTTCTCCTTCCCTTTTGTCTCCCTTTCATCAAAAGACCAGAGCGATGGTAGGAATGTGAATGAACAATCTACTGAACGCCAACGTGTTCCCATCAGCCGGCACTCCCAGTCTAAGCATTACTGAGATTTGTGGCCCATTGTCTCGATTTCTGAAAAAGCAAAGATGTGCCTACAAGAGCAACAATTCCCATGCTCCTGGAAAACACAGATGGTAAATATTCTGGCTGTAGTCCGCTGCCTTCAGCAGAGCCAGTATTTCATCTCCTGTACTTCCCAGCAGAGGAGGAATTCACCGCGCTGAGCCAGATGCTAATCCGCTTCAGCAGTCTCCCCGCAACCATGGCCAGTGCCAATCATTTGCAAGGAGGCTGAAAGAAAAAAAAAACCTTCCATAATCAACAATTACTAAAGAACTCGCTCATATGACTATGTTCTCACTAACTTCAGAGCAAATGCTTGCGTTCTGCTCTGAATACTGACTGTCAGCAGTCTCTCTAAACACTTAATTTTATTTAATGCAGATGCTATTACCATACACACATTTAATCCTCTTTAGAGGCCTACTAACCTTTCGGCATCAGTCTTGCCAAATCAAGACTGCAAAGCAAAAATAAGAAAAGGGAGTAACTTCCTCATCTCGTGGGCAACAGAAGGCTGTGCAGGAATTCCCCTTTTCCCTGCCCACGGCAGGGTTGTGTACCCTTACTCCATGGGCACAAGCTGCCAGATCAAGTCTCTGCCAGCGTTTTTGTTGTGTGCCCGAATCTCTATTGCTGCTCCACAGACCGGAATTTAACATCATACTTTGTATAAGCATTAAACAGCTCTAAAAACACACACATATTACATGTTTATGCAGTTAACTGTTTCCCAAAGCTGGTTTCAGCCTTTTCTGTGACATCTCAATGTGCTCAGCAAATGTTTTCCCTGTTTTTTTCCCCAATTATTTCTATTGCCATACAGAAAAAGTAAAACACAGGAGTAGCTGACAGTTTTTTTCCAAACCTGTTACCTCCCGTATTGCAGCTACGAAAATCCTCTGTCGCCCAATGTTACTCTCACTCAAGTTTCTCATAACTTACCCAAGTCTAAAGTAACTTCAGGAGTATCATCTACAAACATTGCCACCCTACAGCTTTCACTTTACAATGCTTCTGCATTAAACTCTTCTGGGCTAACACAAAGAGACCGTGAACAATTATGCAAACTGCTCATAATTTTAAGATACTTTAATTTTTTTCCCGTTCTTGTTTACCTAATTGAATTTGTACTTATGGCAAATCCGTAACTCTATTACTACTTTATTAAAATAGCCTCTTGGGAAGTGTGAAGATTTTAGCAATGCAAGGAGGTAAAGGAGTATAGAAACGTGATATCCTATTGTTAAAATAGCTACAACATCTGTTATCCTTCAGCGAAGCAGCGGATCTTAAAGATGCCGCATATTTTGTTAGCGCATCAGCTTCTCACCCGAACCCTGTTAAAAAATTAATAAGTCCAGCCATCTGTGGACACTTCATTAAATTATCGCAGCTCCTTTTCTTCTCCTTTGCTTGAACATTATTCAGCATCATTTGTCTGAGTGGCAGAGGTGTGAAACATGTTTTAAAATACAATTTTGTTAATAAGACATATTTCATGAATCTCACTAGCGAGTAGATCAGACTTCATAATCACAAAACATTCATGGAGAACAGAAGTCCAGGATTACCTGAATTAAGATAAGGCCAGATGCTTCTAGTAGTTTCTACAAATGAGAAACATGAACTATCACATAATTTTTTCCCCCCTTGCTTAGACAAATCAGACAAGAGAGAATACAACCTGGCCTAAAATCTGGGCAGGAGACAGCTGGTCAGGGGAGTCGGAATATTCTTAGAAGGATTATACCATGAGGAGGGGAAAGCCTACCAAACATCCTCGTTGGCTAAACGAAAGCGAGAAGGTATGCGGAATACACAGCAGGAATGAGAAATTCCAGTACATAATCAGAATCCTGACTTTGTTAAACACAGACCTGGCAACATAATTAACACAGCATACAGTGATTTAAAGAGGTATCCCTTGTTCACAGTTACGAAACAGAGGAAAAGGGAGAGGGTGTCATTGTGCGTATCAGTAACGCACACATTGACATATCTACCTGTACACGTGTAATTAACACACAGAGAGTAACCTGGTATGACCTCAGAGCTGCTTTGAGCTGGCGACTGAACTTGAGATCTCCTGAGGTCCTTTCCAAGCTCAATTATCTGATGACCCTATGACATGGGGAAGTTACACAGAAAGCTATGGAGAGAAATAGCAAAATATTGCACAAAATATCATGCGAAGAGGAACAGGATTACACCTGTCAAAACAAGCTTCTACCAGGAAGAGTTAGAGTAAAATTGATCATGCCCTGCAGCACAGGGTTAGATGGCACAAATTTGAGGTTGCCATCATCCCCTCGCAGACTTGGATCTGAGCTTTGCCACAGAACCACAAACTAAAAAGAAAACTAAGAAACCACACATACAAGAATTTAAGACTGTGTTTGGACGAGTAAAACATATCAGAATATTCTAAAGGTTTACCTGGCTAAAAAGTTTCTCTCAGAATTAATTTTAAACAAAAAGTGTATCTATAATTGTCTATCATAAGTGATAGACTTTGCAAAGCCTAATATCCTGGAAGCCCAAACTGAAATACAACAGCATAAGAACACAGCCGTGTAGATGTCAGAAAAAAAATCACAAATTGATGTGATGGAATCTGAGAGAATATTATAGATCAATTGTGATTTCGAACCAGTACATGGAAAGCTCAGAGTACCTGCTGAACTCAGTTCATCAACAGAAACAAATCTATAAAGAGACCCTGACTTCTTAGCAGCTTTGTGTAGCCTGCAACAACTCTTTGCACCCAGACCAGGACACAATAATCCCCACGCAAGCTTTTCTCGCAAAAGCTTGATGAAAAGAAGTGAGACAGAAAACCAGTACGTTAATCCTGGTGAAACCACTAGACTTGTGACTGACAGCACAATATTGAGTAAGAGGCAAGTCAAGCACCCAGAAATAACTTTATGATGCCACTTTGCCAAACATCGCCTTTGACAGAAGTCCCAGGAATAAGGAAGCACTAGAACAGACCAAGAAATAAAGAGCAGACTTGATGTACATGCCGATATTCTATCAACTGGGCTACGGGCTCCTAACAAAAAAAAAACAAACAACAAAAAACAAACAACAAAAGAGTTGAGTGTATTCTTGCTATGCTCTGCGACATCCCAAGGCTGTAGTGATGATCCAGGCTCAGAGCCTGACCAGCTGTGGCTCCAGGAGAAGTGGAAGAAGAATTTCATGAATGAGTAAGATTGGCTCTGAGAAGGGATGAATGTCCGGTCCCTGATAACTTCAAAATGAAAGGTGGCTGCTCTGCAACTGCAGAATGTGTCCTGGAAGACTTTTTAATGAAGATAACTGAATGTGTATAGGTGCTCAAGTTAGGAGTGAAGCAGTTACAGAAAACCCTGACATAATAAGGTTCAGGTATATTTAGAAAAAAGTAACAATAATGTAGAAGGAAGAAATGCTACGCAAGAAGTTAATCCACCCTTCCTTGATGGAAGTAGCTCAGAAACAAGATGACAAGAGGAAATGGCCTCAAGTTGCACCAGGACAGGTTTAGATTGGATATTAGGGAAAATTTCTTCACCAAAAGGGTTATCAACCATTGGAACAGGCAGCCCAGGGAAGGGGTAGAGTTACCATCTCTGAAGGGGTTTAAAAGACGTGTAGATGTGGTGCCAAGGGACATGGTTTAGTGGTAACTTGGCAGTGCTGGGTTAACGGTTGGACTCTATGATCTCAAAGGTCTCTTCCAACCATAATAATTCGACGATTCTGTGAAACCCTTTGGAGGAAACAAAAGAGATGAAGAAGATGAAGAGATGAAAATGAAGAACTGATCTTTGATAAGGTATTGAAAATGTTAAAAACCAACAAGACTAGAGAACAGACCAAGGCTAAACAAACAAATCCAAATTTTAGTCAGGTGATATCAAGAAGAGATCGCTAAATTATGCCAGGAACAAAATGGGAACAAGAAAGGTGATTCAATAAAGATCTTCAAAAATACAGAAGTCATCGATAACAACCATAAACTACAATAAACATAATGGGGGGGTGAGCGAGGTGGGCGGTTTCTTCCATGGCAGAGTGGAAGGTCAGGCTCAGAAAGCGCTGCAAGAAAGGGCACAGGAATAGAGAAAATAATAATTCTGTTAATGGAGTAGGTGAAATAATAGCACCATTAAAATCAGAGACAGGACTTGCAACTAAAGGGCCAAAGAACAGCAAAGCTCCAGCATCAATAGCAGCAGTTCAGGGCGGCAGGAAAAGCTGCAGTAGCCACAATGAACTTAATCTATAGAGACACCAAGAAACGTGGTAAGCAGACATTTCTAATATCACACAAAAATGAACCGAGGGGGTGAAAACTATGGGATAATTTTTTCGGTACTGTTGAAGATCATTCTAATAGCGAGGACAATGAAGCCAGCACTGTGGGATTTTAAGAGAAGACCTTAAGATAAGGTATGCAGATTGCTTCATCATTTAAGAAACCTCAGGTCTTGATCAACAGACTGCCTAAAAAGAAAAGTAGTACAGACTCACAATTACTCTTTCTAAACCCAAATCAATATCCATAACAAAAGAAGAATAAGATCCGAGTATTCTGGTGAAAGAAAAGAGCTTGACAGGTTAAATAATTTTAGACCCAGGCGAGGCTATCGCTTACAAAAGCTCATGTGAACAAGCTATTCAAAGAAGATTAATGCAGAAAGGACTGTTACGATAAATTTGTCAAGAAACTGGAAGAAAGGACAGATCAGAAAAACGTTTGCAGGCAACTCTATAGACAGTGAAAGACAGCTGGTACCTGACGACGGATGTTTAGCGATAGGAAATAAGCTAAACAATTTCAGAGAAATAATCAGAATCCATAAATAGCAAAGAAATCCCTCAAAAATAGACTACTTGAAGACTGACATAACAGGAGACAAACACAGCAGGAGAAAGAACTTCTACAGATAGAAACATTTAGCTGAAAAAGATGATGTCTAGAGGCAGCAAGTACACATGGCGGAAAGGAGGAAACGCTAAAAGGAGTAACAAGCAGGTTATTCAGCAAAACTGCACATCACTCAAAGGAATCCAGAGAACACCAGCTAAGGTGTGGATTATCACACCACTGACCCTTGAATCACAGACAGCTGCTAGCAATTAAGCTCATCATATTGGAGATAGCTTATTAAAGATCTCTCCACAATGAAGCCTCTCGTGGCTTTTTTTTAATTATTTAATGTGTTCAATTTAAGAACAGTCACAAAAGAGCAGACTGGCGGTGCATCTAATCCAGGAACTAATAACTAACAACTAATCTACTAGCAGAAGCTATTAGAGAAGGAAGAGCAATACCTTTACAGAAACGTCTAAGTTATCTAAGAGACTTTTCCCCATGCTCCCCCCCAAAATAGGGGTTTATTATGCAAATGAGTAGGAGTTACAGGGATTTTTAAATAGTTTTCAACATTTTTATTTCTAGTGTACTTACGTGAACGATGAGACATATCCTATGCTTTTAAGGAAGTTACCAAGACCTAACCTCACTGAAATCAACCACAGCAAGTTTCATAACTTAATTTTTCCATATTAAAACTAGTTTTCCTCTATTTTGTTTCCTTTCCAGTGTCATTAAACTTCCTCTTGAATTTCTATTATGAAAAAAAAAAGAATTTATCATACACACACTTCTGTCGTGGTATTTCTTACCCTTACTGCTTTTGTGTCACCTTTCATTCGGGTCGGTGTGACAGTAGAGGTTCCTCTCATTTTCAACATTCCGTATTCAGTTGATCAAAACTCTGAACACCACCACTTCACTTTTATACCGTCCAACTAAAGCTGAAACGTCTTGTTGAATCCCACACCAGAAAATGCAGTGAGCTAAGACTACAGGCTGCACACGCAACTATCACTTGCCCGACAGTTTGGGATTTAGAGAGCAATCTATGCCAAACCTTGTCAAACAAAATTACAAAAGGGATTGCTGGTGCTGACACGCAAAACATAAAGTAGGAAAAACACGTATTTGAGTGAAACTAGTAACAAATGAGAAAGCTAATCTAAACAAAGTCCATCCAACTCGCTTGTTGAGGGGTGTTGATGCATCGTCAATATGTTCTCACTCTCTACTCTTGTAGCACCGTCTAGACTCACCCATCAACAGATCCTCTGCTATAAACCCAAGTGATTTTCGGAACCTGGCACTGAGGCTCCCTTTCAGAGAACTCATGCTTCTCTAGAGAGTAACTATATTGCCTTCCATATTTTCAAAACCAAAGGTGAAGATCTGAATGTATACTGCAAAAAGCTTTAATTTTTTTTTATGATTTACAGTAAGATTTTGTGTTAATGTACTTCAAAAAAATAATAGACAACTTTGTTAATCAAACAAAGGACGCTTTCTTTGCTAATTACAAGACTTAACAATTTAAATTGGAAACTGGTAAATTGATAAAACCTAATCTTTTTGGCTTATAATGACATGGAATGTTGCACCTAAGGTAATGCCTAATTAAGAAAATCTTGATGAATGAGCCCAGGATTTAAACACTTCTACACTGTGTGTTTAAGAAACAAGATTAGCTACCACAATCATCTTAAACGGGACATCGCGGCAAGAAGGGAGACTTCCACTACATGTAAATGGGACAGCTGGTAACGGCCATCCGAGGCTTCAGCAATTTGGATTTTTTCCCTCCATCTACCCATCTGAAAAACGCATCCAAAATCATCCCCCCCCCCTTTTTCTGACTGGGCTTAGTATGGGATCTATCATTGCATTACAGATTAATTCCCTATTAGAAAATACATACCAGTTTGGGGGTTTTTTTCGGAACAGTAATATTAAATTGTTACTAAAGCAGAAAGTTCAGGCACGAGTGTTACAGATCTACTTGTCCTGCCTCTCTTATAGCTACAGGAGAGGATTCGTTACCCTCCAACGAGCACAAATAAGCTTTAACTAGCTCACTGACCCACGCAATTAGGGACAGGGATAGTATTAGCCAAAAGAGGCCATTTGATTTTATTCAGTATTAAGTATAATAAACTTTAAACACAAAAGCTTAAGAAAACCTGCAGTTTTAAATAGAAACAGTGGTTTTAATATCATTCAACTAGCAAATCAGAATCTCTTCACCTAGGCTATCGCTTGATCATTAGATACAATGAAGAGTTTAAAAACAAACAGGTCTAAAATGCTCCCGCTGTGGGCTTTCACCCAGGATTAGAATTACCAATTAGCTGCAGACCAACTGTACAGCTATCTGCTTTGGACGTGGCAAGGAACTGATACTACATCATAGCTTGGTATACCGCTTTCATACGAGTTGCTGGGGAGAACACAGCACTCTAAAAAGCAGGATAAATCAACTGCATAGACAAGGACTCGAAATAGGGCTCTAGGAATTCCAGGAAGCAATTCTTGGCACACACACCACTAAAATAAGGGGGACGGATCAATTGCTGCCCAAGAGGGAACAGATCCTGGATCAGAAGCAACACTTCTTCCCTGCCGACGTCTAGAGAACTTACTACGTTGACACCCTGCTGCTCCCACCAACACTTTCAGTTCACATACGAAACAACACAGTTTTAGTTTGATTAGGTTTCTACTGATTCCTTTAAAAAGAATTATTTCAGCCATGAGCAATTCCAAGTCCACTCCTGCCATACCTCCTAAAAAGAACTAAATTCAACCAAATCCTGGAAGAAAAATTGTACCCTAACTCTGTAATACCACGCGAGAACTATACGAGTCATTCAAGATCAGGGTATAACGTCAACATCATTTTGTTTCGGCATTTCTTTCGGTTTTGTTGGCCAGAAAGAAGGAAAGCAAATAGATGGCACGGCAGCAGTCTCACAAGGACAAGCCTTTTCAGGTTGCATATCCAATAAGCGAAGTGCTCAATATCACAAATTACTTGAATCACTTTGGTTCCCACCTCCCATATTTATGCAGTTACTGTTCAAAGAAAAGAAAAAGTAAATGACGACAAAATCTACAAATTCATTTTTCCTAACCTTACACTGAAAATATTTGTAATAGTTCCAAATCCAGACCTTTGCTTTCAGTCCAGGGACTAATATAGATCAGTCCAAAGGCTCACATAGATATTTTTTTTCCCTTACTTTAACTGGACAAATATCGATTTTAAGAATTTAGAATGAGATATAAGGGAGAACATTTGTCATCTTAAATGTCTAAACTCTCGCGTTTTTAATAGTGTCTGACAGAAACTGTACAAACTGTAGTTTTGTTAAAACCGCCTTTCCCATTTACCTATCGTTGACAAGAAATGCATTTTGATCTAAGCCAATTTATGAAAAATGCAGATGCTTTTTTCACAGCAAATGTATTTTTGCAAGGAAAATTTATCACCCATGTCACTTACTTTTACTGGTTAAGTGCTCTTAAGTACCCTCCACTGAAGTATCTATGCTCTTAGGTTTTTTCCAATTC
>RSEF01000010.1:1270081-1294805 GCA_003993805.1 Himantopus leucocephalus | reverse complement strand
AAAATCCTAAACGGACTGGCAGGAACTATTATAAAGCCCCTTTTTATGTATTGCAAGTCAATGATAAAAGATCCAAGCTCTCTTGCTGCAGGATTGAACTTTTAAAAGGCTTTTCACCAGAATTTAATTAACATTCCGAATGGCCCTTGTAATCCCCAAAACAGTGTGTCATGCCCTTCCTAACCTAGATCATTAAAAAAAGCTGTCTTCAAGAATTAGCCAAACGTATTTTAATTGAAGACGTTACAAACGCTATTCTTTGCAAGCTGCCAGCAAGAGCTCACAATGAACTTGTTTTGTGGTTTTGTTAAAATATTCATTGCTAAGGAGTGCATTATCTATATGGATAAATTGCTACGTTCATTAATCTCTAAATAAAACATAAATATTAGCAGGTTGGTAATCTTTTTTCCCTTGACAACATTGGAAACATTCTGCACTGCTCAGTAAGCAATATTTATATAGGATGTATTATAATATACTACAGCAGTTTAGGCAAAGATAGATTTTCTGCTTAACATTACTTTTTTCCCCTTATGGCAGAACACGGACCACCTGGCCAAATTAAAATGCATATGATGGCAATATACACTTTGCCAACCAAAGATGGTTAAGGATATTTATTTTTTTTAAAGCCCATCCAAAGCCCAATCATACACATGGTGGCTGGCAAGTTCACTCCTATGACAAACCACGGCCAAATTCTCTAAACACCACTTCATTTCTTTGCAAAGACTCTACAAACAGACAAAAATGATATTTCATTTAAGCATCAAGAAAAAAAAAAGGAAAAAGTGTAAGAGCTAGCCATGACTGTGGATGTGCAATATAAATCCTGCTGGTACTTTAATAATTCCAGTGGTAGGCTGACAGCGGAAGCTAGGAGAGCAAGTGATGTAACGTTGTCAGCTAAGTAATGCCATGTATAAATCTGGACTTTCCCAGACTTAGTAGATTCCTTTCTCCTTCAGCACAAGCAGATTTCCTCTTTTTATGATTTAATACACTATAACAAAGATATTAATCAAAAAGAGTAACTCATCTTCGCCCCCACATCATTAAGCATTGTGGGCTAGCACTGATGTCTGATGAAGAGTAAGGTGGCTCAGATTCCTCCTGGCCTGCAAGGGAAGGGGCTGTGTTCCGAGATCCAGAAGGGAGAGCCATCCTTTTCTTTGTGATATGGGGAAACAACCTGTACAGAGGGCCCCTTCCCCCCTTTCCTAAAAAGGGGCTGCTTCTGTGTTGCAGAGACGGGGAAAAGACCTGCTTGTACAGGCAAATTCTCCTGAAAGAAAGCGGCACAAAGCCGGATGCTTTTGTCCTTCCCTTCTCTTTAGTTGTCAATGCTGGGCGCAGGTGCCTTCTTACAATACAGGCCAAGCAGACAATACGGAGTGAGTATTAGCAGCCCAGGATACCACCAGAAAACTGGTACCCTCATTCTCCTCAATAAAACGGTAAGTTTAGAGAAATTATTCTTTGTGGTCCATTGTGAAGAGCACCCCTCCGAATACCAACAGCCCTACGCGCAGGCTGTCATCAACACACAGATGGCAGCTTCCAGTCACAAGGAACTCTGCTCTGCCTTTTTGCTCCCGTGTTTTTCAAGAGACATCTATGCAGAAATATGGAATTGTGAAAAAGCAAAGTATTTCTGCATATTATTCTCTAATGGCTTAATGTTACTGAGTTGAGAAGGTTTTTGACATGGTGTACTAAGAACACAAAAGTCAAGATACTCATCATCAGAGGAAATTACTATAACAGAGAAACAATGTATGTTTCAAGGCTTTGCCTTCAGTAGCTGAGAAGTATCCTTGCCTTTCAGACAGCAGTCAATAAACAACAAATTCAAGCAAAGCAAACTACATTTTGCAATGATGCTTTTACAGCTTTGTCTATACTTCCAAGTTAACAACAAATTATTGTTGGCTTAATCTTAACTGACTTTCCTGACAGACCTCAAGCACGAAATTATATTTTAAAAAAATTAGCCCATTAAAAAAAGTATGCAGCAATAGAATTAAGAACAAAGTATCCAAATAGTGTACAGTGTGCCTGCAGTAAAACACTGAAAAGTAAGCGTCCATGCATTTACTCTCATCACTCTTTCTGTAACTGATACCATCTCCTCATATATTATTAAATAATGGGAAGGAAAACAAGATAATGATCAACAGCAAAATCCAAACACAGATTGTAATCTCAAATGTCTTAGGAGATGCATTTATGTCTGGTGTTTAGTTGCACAGCCTTTCTAACACCTCTGGGGAGTCAGAAATTTTTACCTGAATTTTGAACACATGGAAGCAACTTTTTTATTTAGAGCGTTGCTGCTTAATTGTCATATGTTCTGTGACGATGGCTCCCTTAAACAGCCAGCTAACAAGCGCTGCCATGAGTCACAGCCCTTATGCCCCTTTACCAAGGGGCTGCAGTTCCATTAAGCTTGGAACACCAAAGGAGAAAAAAGATGGCACAAACTCCTCTTGCAGCAGTTTCCACTAAAGCACGATTCACTATAACCATTTCTTGTGGTACTCTTGTGCACCTTGTCCCAAAAGAAATCCCCACCAAGGAGACATTCCACTCTTCTCCGGTCCAGACTGTCGCTGTTAGACGGTTACCTTCTCGCAAGGATTTCTTCATCTGCCCTAAACCTACACCCAAACCTGGAAAACTGTCTACCAGCCGTGCCTCAAAAACAAGTTCTGCTGGACTCTTTATTCCTCCTGGTGGGCAAGGAAAAAGAATCCTTCATAACCACTAAGACCAAAAATTTGGATTTCTTTCAGGTTGCTTAAAAACAACCCTTGGGTTTTACAGGACTCACATCTAGGAACTAAGTCCCACAAACCTCTCGGCTTCTGCAAGCAACATCCCTTCAAAGAGATTTTGCTTTTATATCAAAGGAAAGGCAAGTCAGACCATCTAACACCATATGTTCAAGTTAAGCCAATGAAGGAACTACTCTGAATATCTTAACTGCAAAATTTCTTTTCACAACCATTTCAGAAGGAGAGCTTAAAGGATTTTATCCACCTTTTCCTTTTTTTGTGGAATAACCAAAGCCATTTCTCTCTTTTCAGAAAACTATCAGTTTTCATTCAGATAGCCAATCTCTTTAACTGCCACATCCCTTTAAGCCTCCATAGGATTTAAAAACGGTACCGTGTTTTACTTGATACAAAGGACAAAACATTCTTGGGTATGACATCCCCTTTCTATTGCTGTTAATGACAGAAATAAGCCGGAATGATAATAAGGTAAAACCTTTTTGACTTAAACTCCAGGCACAGAAGTTACCTTAATCAAAACCTCTTGGGATTAGTTGTTCGATATACCATCTAACAGCAGAGCTAAGATGCTTTCAGGGTGATGACTGCCATCAGGGCGGCAAGCACTACGAAACCCGATGTGCACTCTACCCCCTAACAAAGCCTTCATCCAACGTCAAACTTCTCTTTCCTCATCTGTCAAAATGAGCCAAAGTGATTACCTTTCACGTGAAATTAACAGTATGCCAGGAGATTTTTTTATGCTCGCTCCAGCCCATTTTTGAATGCTTTATATGGCTCTTATTCCCCTGCAATTTTCTTCCTCATACTTCAGGCAAAAAGATAAAATTAGTTTCTTTGCTTGTAACTTCACAGCCCTGGCTGAAACCCCATTACTGCAGTGCCCAATTTACAGCTGTCGGCTCTGGTAGCTTTTACCGTCATCTGACTTCAGAGAGACGGTGCTTATAGTTTTCATATTCTTTCTCATACTTGATCAGGAAGAAAAGAATGGCAAGCAATTTTTACTTATTTTCAATATTAGCAGTGCTTCCTTCAGAAAGCACCTCAGTTACAGGGGACCAGAGTTCAATTTTATTTTTTTTTTTAATTCTTCCAGTGACCGTTTTCATTACTTTATCAAATTGGGCTGAGAAGAGACACATCTAGCATTTCTACAAAAGATTACTAGAGGGCACTGTAAAGACACCTACAAAAGGAAGAAAATTTATTTCTGTTCATCATCCTGAACAATAGTACTTTGACTTTTCTACAGAAATAGCTACCATATGTTAGCTACTGACAATGCTACATTTGTTATAGCAGGTGAAGAGGAATTTCCATTTTTTCCTGGAATAATGGATTTTTCTTTCCCAGAGTTCCAGCCTTCTGAGTAATCAGGCACATCATTCACCTCTTCAGATACGGGCAACAGTAAAAACAAAGAGGGGCTTTCAAAGGGTTAAAAAACAGACAATCCAATTGTAAGACTCAAAGGACACACTGCACATAGTACAGGCAAGATGTTAAACATCCAGCAAAAGATTCCTCCATCTTCCCCTCCTTACACCCTATTTGGGCTTCGTTCAAACCACCCAATGCTTAGCCCGGGCTCCGGGTGCTCCCAGTTACTCCCAAGTTACTGGCTGGCCCAAACCCTCACTGGGGCTGGACGGGCAGTTTAGCGCCCTGGGGAGATTCCCTGGGGTTTGCAAACCAAGCCCACATAATCAAGGAGCAGATTCCTTGCCTCAGTCATTTTTTTATTTTTTTTTGCCAGACTGGTAGATCAAAAATGGTTTAGAACATAAATACAGAAAAAAATCCCCACACATCACAAGAGGATTATTTGCTGAAACCAATTACTTAAATATTTTCCAAGTAGTAAACACACTGCGGTATCCAAGAACTCTACATGAAGGGTAAAGGAATATTACTGTTTCTCAGATGCCAACAAGGTTATGGGGCACCCGACAGAAGACATTCCATGTAGCAAATTCATTTAAAGATGCGCTTTAAGTGAGACAAGAGTTGCTCTTCAGTGGAGGATCTCCCTGCTGCGGATCTCCTCCAGCCCACCTATTCAATTCACCGCTTCAGGGTGATTACAGAGGTTACAAAGGATGCTTGCAGAAGCGCGAAGGGGGAACGCTGTTATAAAGTCAGGGGTGCTCCAATCGCAGGCAATGGTCAAAATGGCATACAGGAAGATACATGAGGAGAAAAAGAAGAAACCTGGTTTCTATGGGAAGCTTAAAGTGAAAAAAGGGTTGAATATGAAAAAAAAAAAAAGATGCAAGCAAAAACCAAGCTGAAAGTTGCTGAACATCACTTTCAGAGTCTTTCTAAAGAGAGACCTCTGTCATGCTTCATAAAAGAGGAAAAAATTCTTAACAAATACCTTTAATGTTAGATCAAGCAAAGACTATCTAAGAGGACCTGGAACAGAAGAACAGCCGCCTCAGATCAGAGCAAAAGGAATCCTTTTAACTCAGTGTCTTGTCCCAGCACAGCGGAGAGCAGATGCCAGGGAGCACCTAGGAACAGGGTAAACCTCCAGCAGAACGCCCCCATTCACCCTCTGAGCATCATCGCGCCGAGGGACTGCGGCGGCCAGAAGTGGGTTTGGCTCCTCAGCTCAATGGCTCTGGGAGAAAAAGCACCAGCAACCTCTGCCAGCACCTCTGAACTGCCTGGGGGGTGAGAGGGAAGAGGGAAGGGGAGAGGGCAAAAGAATATGAGTTTCACCACTCAATGCGAGGCTCCCTAATTTAGGGGACTCATGCTGAAAGATTAAGACAACCAGTTAATTCTGTGCACTCGGCATAGCTAGTTGTACAGCCTGTGCAGTACAGGTTTCCTGCACTAGTAAAGCAACCACTGTCCAGTCACACTATTGGTCCACAACATATAAAAGTATAACAACCTTAGCAACTTATAAATGAAGATTTGATTGATCTCTCAGTATACTAGTGAAAAAAAACGGGAGCACTAGAAAGGTAAGGAAAAGATGCACGTTACAAACACTCCTATGTTTTTAAGAATCATATTTTTAAAACATATTTACACTAGTTTTTTCTATCCCCTAAAATTCAACATTTGTGGCAAAGTTCACTACATGGGTAATTAAGTTGCAATAAAACTGACCCTTCTTAAATTTAAGNTTTTTAAGAATCATATTTTTAAAACATATTTACACTAGTTTTTTGTATCCCCTAAAATTCAACATTTGTGGCAGAGTTCACTACATGGGTAAATTAAGTTGCAATAAAACTGACCCTTCTTAAATTTAATTCAAAACGCTACTCTTGTAAAAGCAAGCTGACCAACTGTAGAGCTCAAAATTGAGACTTTTTTAGTGGAAAGTTATATAGCCAGGTGATAGGCACATCATCAGTCCCATGGAAAGGAACAGAGATGCGGCATGTACCCTCAAACGACACAGAAAACTATGGCCCATTCCAGCTATGGCACCACCAAGACAAATAATGCATCAGGGAACGGGAAGAAATAACAGATAACCAGTAGTATCACCAGTTTGTTTAGATTTGCTTTTGAGCGTAAGGGTTTGCTACACTTGTTGCTTGAGAAGCCCAAAGTAAAGTCTAAAGATAAACACCTTAGGAGATGCTTTTGTTCCAGTTAGTGAAACACAAGCCTCTGACACAGAGCATCTCTCTGTTGCCCACTGTGCCGCATCCCAGCATCCATGCTAACAGAACGCTACGCAAAGCCTTCAGCGGAGTCTGCGCAGTCCGACTTCTCAGTGCTTATACCCCCCCACCCCTCTCCCTGTTTGTTTTTAAATTGAGGGTTGACTGTTCATGGTTGAAGACCCTGCTAGCACAGTAGTAACTGAGGTAGACAAATGCCTTGGGGCAGAGCATTGGCTGGTCACCGAGGAAAAGCTACTGTAATTAAATTCATTTCTCTAGCAAGAACAAAAAAGAAAAAAAAATCACACACTCAACACTAACTGAACTACAGAAAAAAAAAGCACAGCACTGTATAGTAGACAAACAGAAGATTAGAAATTTGCCGAGTTCTGACCCCTTGGAAACTGTAAGAAGGAACCTCGTGATTTAGAAAGTTGTCTTTCAATCAGATGGAGAACGGAGGCAAAAAATACCTGGATTGGGTATCCCTACACCCAAGCTCACCCACTCGCAGACCGAAGCCTGAGGTTGCATCAACATATCACGCAAGCGAGAAGAGCTTGCCCCACATGAAACACTGCTCAGAGACAATACTAAATTGGCAGCGAGAGGAGAGGAAAGGGCAACTTTAATGGTACAACCAATGTGTCTCGACGGCACAGTAAGTAGTGGCATATTTTTGAAATAAGCAGTTATGCTTAATTTTTATATTACTATACTGCTCCCGAAGAGCACTGTACAGCAAGACAACAGGTAACAATCCCAAACGGCCGCACCACCCCCTCGTACACATACTCTACAGTGTCATGTATGCGGTTGTGGGGTACCACCACACCATCACCTGAACGGGAATTTCCCCGTGATACAATCTTTGGCAAAGATCCCTTCAAGTTGAAGGGTTATAGCCATAATACAGTGGCAACTATCTAGAAGTCTGAATAAACCACCTTGGTGAATTTTAAGCGACAAATAATTAAGTCAGGTACTCCATGGCTTTCAATTATTTTTAGTTTACATTTACATATACCCCTCATATATATAAACTTTACATAAAAGTTGTGTGTATAGATAAGTTATACACACACACACACCCTGTAGTCATGTACACCTATCACTGTCCTCTATAACTGATTATTTTTCAAACCTCAATTACATTTAAGACAAGCATTTAATGATTATAAAAACCATCAAAAATATCAACTAAACACATCTTATTAGTACCATCGGTGAATTATCCGTATTAAAAAATACATATAATATGGCTTACAAAACCAGAATGTCATGGAAGCAGATTTCAGGAAAACTTAGCAGATCCAGAATTGGTAAAAAGCGTAGAGATATTTGCAAGATGGAGAAATTGAAATCCAATATTCAGATGAGCTCCAATATTTAAATAAAAGAGGATAACTAGTCACAAACAGACAACATTTCAACCGTGGCAAAGAATAAGCAAAGAAACAACACTCAACTACATCACAGACTGGTGCCCACCAGGAAAACAGTTTAAGCAGTAACTCAAACACATGTCACCAACTTAACAACTCCTTCAAGTTACTTTTTTTTTTTTTTTAACTCTGAGCAGTGGATAAAACTCTCCATTTGTGTCATCTCAACAATACCAGTTCTACAAGTTTCAAACATTTTTTTTCATCCTCTCAACTGTGAGTTCTGCACATTGATCCTGGAAACATTTAATGCCTTTTATACAGTTTGGCTGGGTCAAGATCAATAACGGTTAGAGAACGTCATTGTGTTTGAAAACCAGAACAAGGCTTTGGCTGGCCTAGCACTCCCTTCCCAATAGGGAATATCTATCTGCGACAAAATTGTTCTACAGCAAATCTGAGTTACGGCTTTGCACCAGTGACTCCGGACTACATTCATGCATTAAGAGTGTGGCCAGCAGGTGGAGGGAGGTCATCCTCCCCCCCTGCTCTGCCTCAGTGAGGCCACATCTGGAGCACTGTCTCCAGTTCTGGGCTCCCCAGTTCAAGACGGACAGGGAACTACTGGAGAGAGTCCAGCGGAGGCTGTGGAGATGCTCGGGGGACTGGAGCATCTCTCTGCTGAGGAAAGCACATGGACACAAACTGGAACACAGGAAATTCTGTCTCAACATGAGGAAAAACTTCTTTACTTCGAGGGTGGCAGAGCACTGGCACTGGCTGCCCAGTGAGGGGGTGGAGTCTCCTTCTCTAGAGATATTCCAAACCCATCTGGATGCAATCCTGTGCTGTAGGTGACCCTGCTCTGGCAGGGGGGGTTGGACGAGAAGATCTCCAGACGTCCCTTCCAACCCCGACCAGTCTGTGATTTTGCGATTAAACAAGCTATCCCAGAACAGTACAGCTACCTCAGAAGCTTCATCATTATAAATCAAGCTCGCTTCATACCCCAAGCCAAAACATGACAGAAATATTTGCAAGTTTTACTGATCCTTTACCATGAAATGCACAAACATGATCTGGAATAAAAAAAAAATAATCCCCAAGCCTTATTTATTGCAACTTAATTATTTCAAGTGCACTGAATATACATGGAGCAGAACAAATTATTGGATTTTTCTTTATTACTTTTTTATATATGAAATCAAACAGCTATACTTCAGGAAGGCAACTGTAGACTATTAACAACATATCTGTATTCAAAACAGATCTATGAAAAAAAAAATCTAATTGCACTAATCCTTTATTATAACTCTGCAGTCATGTTATTTTCTCCAGTTGACATTTTTCCGTAACAGATTCCTACTAAGCTGTTAGTGTGCTCTTTGTAAGCCAAGAAAAGCTAAAAGAAAAAATAGCCAAATGCCTCAATTTAACTCCCGATTCTCGATGTCTCCTTTTTCAAAAGGGCAGCGGGTGGTACGTGGTGTTCTCCACTTCTCTACCGGGGAAGGGGCAGAGGGTCAGCACCGATATTCCTGCACCTTCCCAGAAGGCAGTGGAGTTGTACGTCCAACTTGACCTGGGAATATAAGCCATGGGATGTTAATGGGGCATGCCTAACTGCCCTCGCTTTCCCTATTTGATCTCAGTTGAAAGTACAGTAAAATGAACTGAAAGACCAGTTTTAAAAGCTTTACGCAGATTCTTGTCTCTTCTGAAAGTGTATTAATGAAACAGCTTCCTGTTTCATTTTCTAAAGACAAACGCACGCTTTCATCTAGCTTGTTTACTCGCTTAACCTCCTAAATTCCCATGAAGCACTGTAGCTTTGATTGGCGCAGGTTTTGTCAGAAGAAAATAAAAAGCGTAACTGTAGCTTTGCAAATATATTAGCAAAAATATTTGCAAGTATTAGCTTTGCAAATGTTATACAGATGTGCAAAGAAAAAATAGATTATCTGTTCATTTATAATACAGATTATTCCAAAGAGGGAAAGCAAACACGTTTAAAAAGAACTTATATAAGAGTGGAAATACAAATATTGCATATATTAACTAAATTATCATACAGATATGGGTATTACCTGAATTACTACGTTTGTCAGAAAAGCAAATTCACAGGTCATCATTAGAAGGAATTTGCTTATATCCCTTTTATTCTCATTTCCCCATAACTAAAAGTTCTCAGCTTACTCTCACCAAGTATGTAAAACCTCCTAAATAATAATTTGACTAAAGAGCGCAAGATGGGTTTAGCGCACAAGTTCTCCTACGATTCAGCTGAGAGGTGTCTCCCTTTAGTACATCCATTCTGCCCACCGAAAAAAGGCCCAAAAGAGAAAAGCCAGCACAGGTCACCTGGCGTTACAGATGCTACAGACTACGGCAGGATCAGAGCGTTCACAAACAGCTGACAGTTCGCTTCCAAGGTTTTAATTTAGGTTGTTGTCGCTTGTCCTCCTGCCATGCACCATTGGGAGAAGCCTGGCTCTGTCTCCTTGATAACCTCCTCATAGGTCCCGGCAGGTCCATCCCCCTACCCAAAACTTCCTTGGGCCAAACAAGCCTCTCCTAAGGCACACGCTTCGGCTCCCAGCCAGGCTGGTGGAGGGCCAAGAAAGCTCGCTCCAGTTTAATAAAGTCTTTGACACGGACACGTTTGGGAGCCCAAAACTGGCTGCAGGATTCGGGATGCAGCCTACAGAGCTTCAACCTCGCTTCCCTCAACCTGCTGGCTCTGCTCCGGCTACTCCTATCTGCGCTATGAATTGGCACGCACAGACCGTGTTGGACAGTCTGACAGCTACCCGGCTGGCTAGCTGAGAGGTTCCAGTTCAAGATTTTTCCCTGCTTAATAGGAAGCCGAACTTTTCAGCTCAAATAATATCAAAACAGGACCTGGATCTGAACTCTGCATATCACATTGGAGAACAGTACTCAATTCACACAACTTCATTTTTAAGCTGTTAAACAAACAGACAGACCCGATGAAATATTAATTTGACTAATTATGGCAACAGAACCCCAGAAGGAACTAACAACTCCACAGAAACGGAGCAATACCTGTTTCCAGCACTGACAACTGCACAAGTTTCAGACACCGAACAGATGGCTCAAAGAGACCTGTGCAGACTGCGCCGGTATCACCCTTTCCTTTGGCTCTGCCTCCCGAGTCTTTAAGATGCAAAAGCTTACCTGACTAGGGACAGCTGAAGCGTGAGCTACTGAACACAACTTTTAAGTAAAGACAAGACACAAAGTATTTACACTTCACTTTTCTTCCAATTCATAGACCGTACCCAAATTTAAAGTGTTCTCACAAGGGAAACATTTGCCTTCGTATGACAAAAAGCTCTTCAACCTGCTCGGACAGTGGAATCAAACTATCTCACAACTTACTGTCCGAAATAAAGTTTCGGCTGATGATAATTTGGATGCAGTTCTTTGTGGAAGGGACCTCTGTAGGTGGTCTAGCCCAGGCAGCTGCTCCAAGCAGGTCTATTTAGACACTAGGTTGCTCAGGGATCTGGTCAGCCAAGCTTTCAGCTTCTCCGAGGACGTGCAACAGTAGAAAGCGCGCAAGCCAGAAGCGTACAAGCACCCAAAGCAGGAAAGCATGGCGAGAGCTACACCCCCAAACTGGCTTTCCATTATTTCATTTCTGCCGTACCACAGCAGTGAGCTACAGTTACGTACAGAAGTCAAAGGAAGCAGCACATAAAGGGGTCAGTCTCTTCTCCCAAGTACCAAGCGACAGGACAAGAGGAAATGGCCTCAAGTTCCGCCAGGGGAGATTTAGATGGGATATTAGGAAAAATTTCTTCACAGAAAGGGTTGTCAAGCACTGGAACAGGCTGCCCAGGGACGTGGTGGAGTCACCGTCCCTGGGGGTGTTTAAGACTGGTAGACATGGTGCTGAGGGACACGGTGGGTTTGGCAGTGTTAGGTTGATGGTTGGACTCGAGGTTAAATGTTCCTTCCAACTTAGACAATTCTATGATAAAGCCACATAGGAAAAATCTGTTCTGAGGAATCTAGCAATAAAAGTTACGCAACGTACCTGATCCATCTGTTACCATAGTTAGAAACAAGGAGGAGGAGGACACGATGCACCAACACGTTCTGAAAACCACACGTTCTAGGTATTCAGACTGGCAACAGGAAGGACAGATCTGACTCTCAGCAGAGTACCACTCAAAACCGCACCTGCTGTTCACCCCAGAGGTAGGATTTTGCAAAACCTATTTGAATAAAGCAACACATTCTTGAAGGAACCGTGAGGCTGTAACAACCTCACCTAATCTGAACGCAATCACTTGAGCTAGCTGACATTGCAACGATGGCTTTGCTTGTTAAGTGCACTGTTTTGGCACTAAGAACAGAGCACACAAGTCCAATGACCGAGAGATTCAGCAACGACTTGGACCTTGACACGGAACTGTTAACTACCGTAACGTCCTTCAGTGTCCCCAAACACCTCTTCACATCAGTTCTCGACTCTGGGTAAGCTCCAAACTGCAGAAGTTGATCCGTTAATCTGCGGTGGAAACTGATTCGGATGTTTGTGACTGCATACTTATCAGCTGCACTGCACTTACCACGCCAAAGCGCAGAGCGAGCTGCCACCACCTGTGGATCTGTAAGGACAGTGTGCTACATCTTCAGATGTGACTGCTCCCTCCAAAGTCAGCACTGATTATCACCACCAACATGGGCAAGGAACACCAGGATCTAAACACCCTTCAACTGCAGGCTTTTTTTTAATTCCCTTTCAACTATAACCTACCTTACACTGCCAGGTCTAGTTGTCTGCTCTATTTTAGGTCTCTAGCTAGCATTAAGGTAAGGTTTTTGGCACATCCTTCACATTTTGTGTTTACAGCATGGTCGATGCCTGCTGCAACAAGCTTTCGGTTTTAAATAATACCTGTTGATAGAAGTGCATTAAAATATAAAGCACACAAATTTATTTACACAAATAAGTTAGCTCAAGCATCGCAGCATAAAACAATTTCCAAAAGATGTTATGGCAAAGCTTTTCCCAGGTTCTTTAAGATTTTCTGCTGTAATTTCTCCCAGTCACCAAAACACTACATTTAAGATCAAACCACAAACATTTGCAGCTGAAGGGCAGATCTGCTCTGCATAGGCATCCACCGCTGGCCACCGTCAGACACTATTACAAAGCTAAAAATTCCTTTGGTCTCATTTTCCCTGTCCGTTCTGAGGTTTTATGTAAATAGCCTGTACGACCTTCTCCTGAGAAACTTTCCTAACTCAAACATACCTTAATCGCAGTATAATCAGATAATTAGACTGCAGTCCCTGGTAAGTCTACCATTAACACTTAGAAGCTATATTTAAGGGGGAAAAAAGCTTTATTTCCATCAATTCACAGCACATTATGATTATCACAAATGGGAATCTATATTTTTTAGTAGAGCAATTTACAAACAAAAATTTCCAAGAAAAAAATTGTGTGGAGGGCTTTTTTGTGGGTTTTTGCTTGGTTTAAGGACTAGAACCAGAAAACAGAGCTACTGAACCACCTCCTTTCAGTCACAAGAGGGATGAAATACAGCTTTCCAGCGCCAAGCACTCCTGTCACTTTTAACCACGAAGAAGTCCCAGGCAAGAGGCATGTAAAATCATTTTTTTCAGCTCTGTAACAGAAACATCCACAGCTACAGATGCGATTATAACAGGAAGTGGCCAAACTGAAGTCGGGAACTGGTCAAAAGACGAGGGATCTATGATGTGATGCACTTTGAGAACGCCAGCATTCTGTGTCTTCAAATACGTTGTAAAACGTTAATGTGTTGTTCATGATCTTTTTTTAACTCTAAAATTATTAAGTTTCTGTAAGACATTGTTTATCTTAGATTTTCTGGCTTTGAATCACCCAATAGTATGCATTATTCAGGTCCTCCTTCACTTGCTGCACTGTTATCTTACTTGCACGAGAGGGGCTATAAATCACAGAATATTAAGTAAAGTAAGATGCTTTGCCCTTATTACATTAGGGTCTCTTTGCAGCGGGGATTTCTTACAGCCAATATTAAAATGTAATCACTTTGTCTCCCAAAGTTTCAGAATACATAGCTTGCATGTATTAAAAGTGGTTTTCATCTTTGTAAACACGCAGTAAAAAAGGGAGGGGCGAGTTATTCACATTTTCAGGCTCAACAGTTTCAGTTCCAACAGCCTCTCCTCCCCAGACCAGTACATCCAGCCACAGCAGTCCATGCAAGGCGTCTTCAACCAAAGTGGGGAGGAAGAGGGAAGAGCTGGGGGATGAGCAGACAGCTAAAAATTTGGCAGAAGAGTTGGTGCCAATAACAGAAGCCTACAAGAGTGCCCAGCGTGACGCAGCTGCTGAAGGAACTGCAAGCAGGGCAGGCAGATGGGCCAGTGCGCAGCGAGACACTGGCTAAAGTGTGTCAGGAATCCCGTGAAATAAGACATTAGATAACAGTATCTAATGTGAGCGCCCAGAGCTAGGTCACCTTCATTTTACCGTCTGCACACAATACGGATATCCCAAATACAATTATCCAGAGATTTTAGAAAATCTGGGGCTACACTGCAGGACCACATGATGGAAGACAACCAAAAAGCCTAAAAGGACACTGTCTAATGAGAGTCTTGTCCGGAACAGGGGAGCAAAAAAAAAAAGCAAGGCAAAGCAAGGTCTCACAGCCACAAAGCACAACAAAACCAAGGGGCAATGATGACACTGGAAGGACGGCATCTTTGGGTGAGCAGGTAGTGGTGTTTGCACAGACCAGCGTCTATTTTTCAACAAGAAATGAGCGTGTATAAAACCAAACACACAAACAAACTGGAAACCCCCAGTTAATCTGAAGGTTTACCACTTGACTGGGACTCCAGGTGAGCGCAATGGTTGGGAAACCTGCAGTGCCACGGCCCAGGTCTGCGCTACAAAGCATTGGCTGTCGCAAGTTCATTCTAGCAGCGGTTCATTCTGCACCCAAAACCATCGCCTCAAGGGCTGGTGACTAAAAACCACCCTGTCAAGCCAAAAGCATATCTGATGCAAAGTTCACGTCCAAGCAGCAAGCTGAGGAGAACGTTACAAGAAGAGCTCATTAAGTTTGCGTAACTTGCTTTTAGTTCATCGGGGAAAAAAAATTAGTATTAGCATGGACAAAACTTATTATTAGATTAAGGTGCCTGTGATATCTCATCGATTGAATTAAATATCATTAATTTTGAATGCAACTCGTAGATCATTCTCTAAATGCTATGCCAAAAATATAATTGAGTCTTCATTAAGTGATCAGATGGGAAATGGGAGCTCTTTCCCCACTATACAACTCAAGGTTAAGCTGCAGCTCACCAAGAATTGTTGAGAACTGCCACACACCCTCACCTTCAGAAACCGGACAAAAAAAAAGGTCTGTATTTTATTCACTCCAGATTCCCCCTTATCACCCAGCTCCTCCTTCAGGCTTACCAGTAACCTTGAGAGAACGACATAGGTGGAGCTACTAAATAAAGACAGATTTTCCAACGTAGTCAAAGGGGCTAAAGAAAAAGGAAATTACTTCAAGCTACAATTAAGAGTATGCTACCAGCCTTCACTACATGATTTCAAAGTTGAAATGCAAATTAAATTCAAAGTAAACCAAGCTGCATTTTCAGCCACCCGCTTATCATTTCATCTTTGTGATAACAGTGTCAGGGCAAAAAACCTCCTAGCCTTACCTTAACAACCCACGGCTACATTTGGTCACCCTTCTGTTATTTGTGTGTTGTGTTGGAAGAAATCTACTTTCTCGTATTTCACAGCTAACAACTAGACTTACAAAAAAAGTGGGTGATTTAATACAGAAAAGACAACAACAATGGAATAAGAAAGTAAAAGAGCAAAGCAGAAGAGGCACGGGAGTTTATCACCGCAAACAGGGTACGCTACTACCTGCAAAGCAAATCTGGAAGATCACTCTGCTTACAGTCATGATCTAAAATTCATTTTTTTTAGCATACAGAATCGAACAAGCCCTCAGAGCGAGATTGCCAAGGTGGGGCAAGAGGTCAGACAGGAGCCCGGGCAGGCCCCCGGCTGGCAGAGGGATGCTGCTGCCTGCCTGCTGCAAAAATCCAAGTGGCAAACACTGGGGCGAGTGGAACAAGAGCAACTGGGCACAGCACGCTGGCTTTTGCACAGGCTTTTAAGAATTAATCTGGTGCTTTGGTTGAATGAGATCACCGCTCCGGGGCACAGAAAAGCGATCTCTCAGAAGTGGTCATTTCTGGTGGTTAATGGCACGGGGGTTTTTTATTTTATTTAAACATTAAGTTCAAGAAACGAACACCTGTCCTTCAAATCTCTCCAGAGCTCTATCCACGCTTACAAATTGCATCTTTGCCTTCATAGCTACACCGTCTCCTTGGTTCAGTGTTTTTAAGTACAACCTTGGACTTCTGCACCCATTCCAAATTCTGTTCCCCTTTGTGTTAGAGCAGAGGAGAAGGAATATTAACAAAGTGTAATTCATAAATATTTTCCTCCCCAATCCAAAACCATACATTAAGATTCAGCTTTCATCATCCTGTCCTGCAATTATGCCTCTAGATCACAAGTTTCTTATTAGACCTTTTTTTCAGCGTAATTGGTTTCAGCCATAAATGATTTTTTTTTCATGAGAAATGTTTTGTAGCGGTGGTATTTTGAGTCTCCCCAAATCACTGATCCATTATTGATCTAAGATGAAAATACACTGTCAATTTTTCACTGAACTATTGATCAAGCTAGGTCAACCCTAGTGAGATCCAGAGTACTAGAAATCCACGAGTAAACAGATGGAATGAGCTACGGTATTTCCAATAGCATATAAGGAAAGGAATTTAGAAAATAATATTTAAACAGCTTGTTGGACCGCGCAGACTACTTGTAGGAGGGCTTCAGCAGATCATGTACAGATTGTAGTGAAAGAATGTGATCCTCATTTGCAGGAAAAAAAAAAAAAATACTTTTTGCAAACTGTTTCTAGAGAGGCAGGCAACTACCCCGAGCTTCTGCCTTTTTTGCTCAGGTACACGTATCTGATGACACTTTCCATTCTGATAACACTCACCAAAAAAGTTGGTACGCTAGGGCTGACTGATGAAATCTAGGGTTTTTTAAACAGCTCCATTCAAAGCTGGGCATCAAATCTTTTTCTTAAATAATTACTACGCCTTATTGTCCCGCAATTTCTTTTGTTTTAATTCCAAGTACTCTAGGCAAAACTGCTTGCAAGATATGAAAGCAAGCCAGAGGGATTAACAGATTTCCAGCACGCTGCAGCACCCAGCCTAGTCACCGGTCGCGAAGTAGGAAGCACTGCTTCTCCACTTTTCGCCTGTACCTAGAGGTCAAGGAAATCGCTTTACTTGGAAGCCTTGTAAGGCCAAGGTGGGGTTTCTGGGGAGCAGTCCCCCAGCCTCGGCCCAGCCAGCCCTGCCCCAGCAGCCCCCAGCCGCAGAGCCCGGTACGGCGGGCGAGGGGGATGGGGATGGGGCGCCCTGGGAATCCCATCCTGCAGTTTCCATGGCTACACCAGTTGAGCAGGGAGCGCTTTACAGCAACCAGGCTGCGGATGCTCCGTGGTCCCTCTCGGAAGGAAGGGCTGATGGAGGCGGGGGNGGGGGGGGGGGGGGGGGGGGGGGGGGGAAAGATCCCTAAAAGAGGGGTAAATGCAGAGGGGTGATGCAAAGCCCCATGTAAGCCAAAACAAGCTTGGAGTCTTGCAGTCATTTTTCGTCATGTGAATACAAAAGAAAAATAAATGCAGGTTATCTCAGTTAAGGTGAGCCACAGAGAGCAGCACAAATTGCAGGAAGTCAGGGGAATTTAAACACGAAGGGTAAGTGTCAAATTGCAACTTTTGCCTTACCAGTAAGGCATTTTCATTTGTTATGGCAGGAGTGGTAAAAAGAACCATTTCATACCCGCTCATACTTTCCCAAAAACTGGTATTCACAAAAGTTACAGTGAAGTTTTAATAAAGAACACACATACAGGAATGCTGATCGCTAACTGCCATGTACAGAGCGTTCTCTGGCTCCAATCTGTGGTGTGTAGTATTTGAATTATCCAGTCGCTCTCTAAAAAAGCTTCTGGGTTTTTATTTTCTCATTTCCCTACAGTCTAGCTTGTGAAATGAAAATAAAAACCAAGAATAACTCACCCTCACAAAGTCTTGGAGATATAACTTTGGCTCTTAGTTACCTTTTGGGATGTTGGTATCTGACTAGTTTTCTGCTACACTTCTTTAAAATAGACTATTATGAGATTTGTATTGAAAATCAATCACTAAGAGCTGCAGGTAGTCCTGGCCTCCTTTTGTGTTACAAGGCACATTAGTCAATCTGAAATGCAGCATTATCATTTGACTTGCAGCCCGCACCATGTAAATTCTGGATGTGGTGTGCCGCAAATCCCAAAGACAATGGCATCACTCGTCTCCGTGTGGGATTTGTTGAAGGTAAAGCATTACGATTCCTTTTAACTATTATTTCAAAAACTACAGCTAAAATGCGAGTGTTGTCCTTACAGTAATGGTGAAATAAAAAGAATGAAGGGCAGAAGAATAGTTTTGCAGTCAATGCCACTCCAGCAGTTATGTTTTTTCCAACTAAGCTTTCAGCAGCCAAAAGTGGGAAAGATTATAGACACAGAGCCTGCAATTCAATTCAAAAAGATCTTTGTTAACAGCAGCAATGAAAAGAAAAAAGCCCACAAAATTCCTCCACTTAAAGCACAATCTCAAAACATATGCTTACAATCCTGGAAATCTTTGAGAGATTCAGTGTGTTAAACAGCTGCAGCTGAGCTTAGAATGAACATTGCAAATAAATGCTAATGAGATGCTTATAGATCCTGAACAAATTGATTTACTGAGATCTTGTCGAGTGTCTCTTATCAAGGGTTTGTCAGAGTAAACAACCAAATCCTTATAAACAGAAGAAGTGACTCATTCATTACAACTGGAAAACGACAGAAATAATAATCTGAGCTTTAGTTCAGGAAGACAATAGAACAAGCTACGTACACGTACATGCACACATTATTAAAAAAATATATATGCTTTTGAAACCACAATTAGATTTTCATGCCTCTGAAGAAGTTTGACAGCAAGGGAAGTAGCGAAGGGTATTGGTAAAAACATACATATAGCTCACCAGAAACTTACAGATCAGTTTGCAACGCCATGATTACATTTAAACACTCAAGAAACAGATATCAATATAAGAACTGCCTGTACAAAAAAAAATAATTTTACATAAAGCTTTAGAATAAACCCTATCAAACCAGATGTATAATGAGTTCATGTTCATGTGTTGAATTGTCTTATTGCATGCTGTTTTAGTACAACCTGTGTGAGTAACCAATGCCTTGGAAGTCAAATAAATAGTAAAGCCATCTTCTTAAAAAGAATCTTATGTTTGTAAGATTACATACAATTATGAGCAATAAGTTATGTAGAAAGAAGCTAGATAGAACTTCAACAGCTGTATATCAGAGTAAGAAAGAATGTTTCTAAATCAATAAAACTTAGATGATTGCATAGTATAACAACTATTCAGGATAGAAAACCCTAGGATTTCTTTTTGATTAGCCACCTATAAAATAGCAATGTTTAATAATTTTATAACGGTAGGCGGGGAAGGTGGTAACATGTATCCTCTGGCCAAGTGCAGCCAAAGTGTTTCTCTCACAAAATATGAGACTGAGAAATTGAAAACCTCAGAAATGGGACAAAAAGCAAGGGCCAGTTTATTAACACTAATAGTCTTTGGGGAGGTTGTGCAACAAACTATTTCACAGGAAAAGCAAAGAAATGCAAGAAAGATTCATCCCTTCACCCTTTCGTTCCCCACAACTCCACTTACTGAAATCCTGGCAGCCCTTAGGGGAAATCAAATTCACCAGTCTCAACCTCCGACTCGGGCAGAAGCAGCCCCAGAGTCCTAGATCCCACAGCTGCATCTGGCAGGCAACACACAGAAGATCCTCCTGAAAGGCTGATGTACTCTATTACTGGGTACTCTGCAGCCGCCCGCACTTATTCACAGAACAAGGCACTGGCAGAGGAGCATCCCCTTCCTACCAGAGGAAGGGCAGGGCTTCAGCAGGTTTTTTTCCTGCAATTGTGCCACAGATCCTCAGTGACATCTCTTCGTCACTCGCACAAAGCAAAATAACATCAGTTGACATTTGGAGAGCAAATTCCCTTTGACCTAAACAAAACCAACTCCTCCAAAGGTTTCAGATTCTCCATCAGGACCAGAAGAGCACATCCAAACTAAAGTACAAGTCTCTGTGCTCCTCATTTTAAGCAACACAAAGCAATTTCAATGTTTCTCACAGCAACACTAGGAGAAACAATGTCAAGGTTTTCCCCAAAGAGACCCAAATCTCCCAGGCAAGTGATTAATGCACTTCTAGCAACTGCAAGCTGGGAAGAAGCAAGGGGGGGGGAAGATGGGAGCTGGGAAGGAAGATGACAAACCCCCCCAAAACCCCAAGAAATCTGTCACAGGAAACCTCTTCTATGGAAAAGAAAAAGTTCCTACTGGTTTGTGTGCAACAGAATTTTTGCCAGGAATGTTCCTGCTCACATTCAATCTCATTCCTATGAAGGTACACCACTGTCATGGTATGACTTGCTTCTGCATCCCCTATTCTCCTTTTTGCTAGTTTTGAAGTACAGACTCCTGTAAGTCAGTAAAAGCTTGCCCTCTTACAGACATAGTGATCAATGGAAAATAAAGAAGTCTTTTCAAACATCAGCTGTTTACAGAATCAGTGCAAGGATGCCAAAATGATCAGGAAGCTCTTCTGTCTTCCTTCAACCACTTCACAAGCCAAAAGTACTATACAGCAATACAACAACATAGGGATGTGCCTTTTCTGAGAAATGCTCGTATTTCTGCAAAACAGTTCTTCTGGGAATAAAAAGATTAGCGTAACTGACTCCCACCCCAACTGTGGAGCTTAAAAACAATTCAACTCACTGTTACAGACACAGGGCCACCTACAATTTCTGTATACTATGCCTTGACCAGATTGATGGTGTCTTATTTTATTGGACTCCCATAAGCTGAAAAGCATATGCGAAAGGGGGTTATACAGATATGCGCTTCCCAAAACACTCAAGACAACAAAAAAAGATATCCATCTTCAGGCAGTGGATCTCATCATCTCAAGCCAGGCAGGTCTCCCAGAAGTAATCCTATTTTTGAGAAAGACAAGACTAAGAGGACAAAGACAGAGATGATAGTGTCAAAACAAGACAAGAGAGTTTAGTAGTTTACCAAATTCCTGTCTTTCTCAGGATGCAGGTAGTAGTTCAAAATTAAAACTAACTTAGAATTTTAGAAAACATCAAAGGAAACCCAAAACCAGATGCTTTAACAAAGGTACAGTCCTCCATATGAAAACTGACACAGTTCAGAGCAGTACTCCATCTCCAAGAAAGGAAACAAAATAAGGTGCACAACACGCAGAGGATGCATTCCGACAGTAAAGGTGCTAAGAGCAGAGTTTGCTGTATGAAAACAGGGTATCCACAAAACCACTTCATTTTAGAATCAGTTTTTGCTCTCCCCCATTCTTCTTGGCTAAGAGTTGTCTCAGCATGTACCAAGGCCAGTAACATAAACTCATGAGATGCATCCCAATCGCTATTAGAAAAGGCTACTACTTTAAGCTGTTTAAAAACCAATCTGCCCTTCCAAACGCTGCACAATAATCTTTTTCTCCAAGGTGCGAGCAGAAATAGAAGAGGCTATAAAGAGTGGTAGCACATGTATTCATTGTTGGCACGGTTGCCCTTCTGTAGCTCCCAACCTAAAGTGTCAATTTTTGCTTGTATTAGGTTTTCCACTTCACCTGCTTTATCTGGATAATGTGTCTGTTCCTCTTCCGTCCCATTTTCACAGTACAGATCAGAAGGACCAGACCTGAATATATGCAGCACAAGCAACAGCTGGAACATTGCAACTGCCTTAGTCTGTCTTCAACTGTGATCATGGACAAGAGGTAAGAGACGGTGGCTCAGAAAACAGAAGCATCAAACATTAAAACTAAGTAAGCCTACTTTCTTCTTGCAACAATCCATATATTACTAACTGCAATAACTATCCAAAAAGGCACCAACTAGCTTTTCAAATGCAGTTTTACACTCTGGAAAACAGTAGAGCACTAACAGGTGAAAAAAGACCAGAGGAAATTATGAGATGATCCCAAACCAAATAATCAGGTTTGGCTTAATTTTTTTTTAAAGCGACAGGAAAAAGACTGAGATGAAAACGTAAACAGGTATTAACAACAGGAAGAAGACATTCTTAAAGAAAAGATAAAGCTTAGAGAGTTTTCCATTTGAAGTTTCAAAGATTCATAATGATATCTAGCAAGTTCAACAGGTTTTTATAATTTAAATAGTATTTTATAAGACAGAGTTAAGCTGTGCAATTTCAAAAAAAATGAAAGAATGTACAGATTAGGAGATATCAGCAGTAACCTTTTGGTGATAGGAGTTTCAATAATGGTGTTTTGTATACTTCCATCCTCCCCAGAACAGTAATGGGATTTTTAACCGTATGCAAAAGAGAACTGCCCGATCTGGATTAACAATGCCACAACACACTCAAAGGAAAGCTATTTCTTAACCCCTGCATGCAAACCGAAGGCTACTGCAAGCTGTTCATTTCCCCAAGATGCCATCTGGCCTTTAAAAAAAATCTCAGAGAAAGCTGAAGCTATTGTTTAACCAGTTGTAGCAAAAATAAAAATGAACCAAACATGCAAGTGCTCAAACAAGCGAGCAATCTGGAACGATAAAGATCACTAACACAAACAGCATTAGTTTTCCACATTCCGGAAATAAGTATTCTTGAAGGTTGAGCATTTTGCAAAATAAAGTAGCTTTGCAATGCTGCAGTCGACAAGTTAATCCAGTATCAGCTAGAAAGCCATTGCTGCAAGTCGCATGTTTTCGGCTGTTTCCAAAGCCAAGCTTTCCTTTCCCAGAGGAAAACCTGTTCACTGAGCTCAGCTAAACATGTACCTGAAAGATGCGCTTCCGTTAGAGTCCCCCAGACCAAACCTTCAAACTCCAGTTAACTTATAACTCCTTTTCTACCATTTGAACCACTTCAGTATGCTGCTTTGTCCTTTTAAGTGGACTAGAATAAATACTGCCCCGCACCAGAACTTAAGGGATCTATTATTAAATTTATTGAAAGTACACTTCCAACCCCACAAGTCTACAGCTCCAACTTTCTCTCACGCATTTCAGACTTCCCCATTCTTTTGTTCCTGCAAGAACAGAATTCTCAGAAGCCCAGTAACTAGCTCTTCAAGAGCAGCACTCCACAGCAACACGCAGCGTAGAAATGGTTCGACATTTGGGGTTTTTTCATTTTAATTTGTGTCTTCAGGGA
The DNA here is from genome assembly GCA_003993805.1 of Himantopus leucocephalus. Lineage (NCBI taxonomy): Eukaryota > Metazoa > Chordata > Aves > Charadriiformes > Recurvirostridae > Himantopus > Himantopus leucocephalus. The sequence goes on along the minus strand of RSEF01000010.1, from coordinate 1,271,525 downwards.
AAACTTAAATAAAAGCAACAAATGCAATAACTATGAAGCAGCAACAGTAAAGACAGAACATCCAGATGTTTACTTATTCCACAAACACACTGGCATTTTTCCAGACACAAGAGGACAAGATTTGGGGGTTTAGCCTATGCTAAAATCTCCTGTGCAGCTTCAATGCATTTCCCATGTCCTATCCTTTCCATATTTAACTCTTTCAAAGTTAACCAGAAGGTCTTTGGCAGAGATACAACGTGTGTGTATACAGGACCACATTGAACACGACTCAAGCCTTAATTGCAATTCTTAAACATCTCCTCTAAACAAGTACATTATTTGATTTTCCTGGAAAGGAGAGTGCACAAACATCGAAGCGGTTCTATTTCAGTAAGGTTGGACAACAGGTAATTCTGATACTCACACTCACATTTTCTCCTTTGTAAAACAGCACGCACTGAGCTGCAGCTGATTTACAGCTGAAGTGCCTGCAAGCGATAACGCACTGCCTGTCACTCAGTTACTTTGTAAAGCATTTGTCTATGTAGCACAATAAACGCGAGGTACTTCCAGAAAACAAGTTTCTTTTCATCCTGGTCTAGATGTAGAAGCTCCATTTCAAATCCACCATATTATTACCACCAATCACTTGAAATTTATCTCATGCTTTTAAAGACACTGTATACTAAGCACTGCTTCGATCCTGAAAGCTTCAGATGAAACAGCATCATTTCAGACCTACCCGACGTCAATCTCCAGCGATGCGCGTTCAGCACAACCACCGCACCTTCCTGTCTCCTAAGAAAAACGTTACGACAGGCACTTCAGCCCAAGGAACTATGCAATTTGCTGCCAAGACAGGTGATCGCATATTCTGATGCCGGCGTTTCCACTAACTTCAATGGATAACCTCATTCATTTTATAGCTGTTGCTAATCAATTTCTCATTCTTTATAGACAGGACTTCTCTCTGATCCATTTGGCAGTGAGAGACTTCGGTGACTTTAGACACCTCAAAAAGGGCACAAAATAAAAGGTTTATTTGCAATTAAGACAAACACAGACTTCAAATTTTTTAATGAAAAACATGGCAAACACATTCCATGTCTCTCCTGTAACGTTAACTTTGAGAATACCACCATGATGCTGCTAATGCTCAAGAAAACTCAAATCCTGAGCAATCATAGAATCATTTAGGTTGGAAAAGACCTTTAGGATCATCGAGTCCAACCATAAACCTAACACTGCCAAGTCCACCGCTAAACCACGTCCTTAAGTGTCACATACTCCAGTGCTGCCAGTACAAATGGGAAAAACCATGTGTCATATCTCCCTTTACGGTCAGAACATCACACAAATTTAACGTTACGAATTCTGCCATTCATATGGGTAAGAACTTATTAGAAACCTATATTCAGATTCGATACCTACAGCATAGGCCAAACTTACAATCCGAAAACAC
>RSEF01000010.1:1253999-1269981 GCA_003993805.1 Himantopus leucocephalus | reverse complement strand
TTTTAAGACAAGTAGTTGACCACTTGACTGGATGACCAACAAGTGTGGAAATCGCCCCATCACTTAGACTCTTCTCATCAAACCTGGAAGATTCTCAAGGATGTATTGGCAATCACAGAACAGCCTGCATTGTAGAGACACATTTGTTTGAATTTCCTTAGGAAGCTGTGATGTATAAATCCTGTAACTGCTGGTTAACAGGTACTGAATGTAAAAAGAATGTAAACCTGGTAGCATATCAACAGTTCACATTTCTAGTCATGAAAACGAAGGAGTGACGCTCCTGTTTCCTACCTGATACGGCACAGGAAGCGTACCAATAAGAAAGAAAACATTCCTTGCAGCAGAGAACCTGCACAGTGGGTCACAACATCACCAGGATTTGCAGAATACAAGACTCCATGAATGGAGAGCTGTAGAAGCAGTATCATAAAAGGAAGGAGAGAACTGCACAACAATCAGCCAGAAGCTTAGTTTTTGTTTAAGCAGGATGCATTTCCTAGAGTTGTCACCACTTTGGTTAAGAAAACATACATAATACCATGCTGGGCAAGACCTATAGTTCAGTTTCCGGCAACAGCAGCATTTTCATTTCATTTTTTTTTTTAAAGTGAAAACAGCCAAGCGTGGCCATTCTCTGTAATCCATTCCTCTTGTAGTCCTCCAGTACCTAAAGCCGTTATACAGGAATTGTAGGGGGTAGATCACTGCTTAGACTTTTGCTGTGCTGTTACTGACCTGTTGTTCGTCACCATGTCTAACCCCGCTCCGAATCTGCTGTCTGCCTCTAGCCTCCTGTGGCAGAAAGCCCCACGAGCTCAATCCCCACTGAGTAATGTGGTTGTCTCTATAATCTGTTTTTAACGAAGCTATTCATTTCACCAAGTTACCCACAGTTGTAGTACTTCAGGGTTTGGTGAGGAGCACCTCACGCTCACCTCAACCACTTGCCTTCCTGAGTTGGCGAACCTCAGATTCTTCTCCAGCCTCAGCCTTCTCCGCCACAGACCAAACGCTCGTAGGTTTTAACCTTCTCTAACTTCACTACTTCTTTCCTGAGATACAGAGAAGAGGCTAGAGCTTCACGCACCACCAGCGTTATAGACAGCAGCAAACGATGTTCTCAATACCCTCTCCCTACTGACTGAGGTACTACACCCCATCGATTTGTCTGGCTGCCACTCCGTACTGAGCTAATGACACCAGAGAAGTGCCAGCCGTGACCCCACGAGCTGTAACTGCCAGCGCAGAGCACAGCGGCGGGTAGGTTCAGTTTGGATTATTTCTCCCCTCAAAGCTTTACATATGCTGAAGCTACATGGGTGCTGACCTGCTGCCTTTTCCTCACTCGCTCGATGCTGTGAGGTCCTTCTGAAGCTCCTCACCATCAGCACAGCCCGTGACTACCCTCATCCGCAGTCTGGCACATTTCACTATGCAAGAACACAGCAGAAGAACATGTAACTGTATTTTCCTGTACCACATTTTTACAGCAGCTAAAAATACCCATCTCAGAATACTGCTACTGGTTTACATTGGATTCTGCATGGTAAAAGAAATAACAGCAAAGTTGTACATAAGAGATTATTTTCTATTATGTATCCCAACATGTGTATGCACAACACCGATACCCACTGTGACCATGTTTTCTGCCACTCAGTCACTAAGGAAATAGATTTTAAAAAGCTACAGTGAATTACGTGTTATGCCCGAGGCAAAAAAACTTAAGAGAAACTAACAGGACAAATGCTTTCAAATCACAGCAACTGCCTTTTAGGACCATCACAGCAATTAAATTTTGACACAATTTTCTTTTGTATAATTTAAAGCAAACTACAACAACAAGTTGTAGTGACACTGAAAAATAAAAGCAACATTGAGATGACTGAGATGTTGCAAAGCGCTCATTTANAGAGATGACTGAGATGTTGCAAAGCGCTCATTTAGTAACTAGCCAGGAAACCCTAATGCTTCCATTATTCCTTCCCATAAGCAAGGCTGATGCTGATTCCCCTCATTTGCTGTCCTTGCAAAAGGGTGGATGCTTTTAAACATCTTTACTATCTTTTCAAAGACCCATCTACCTTCACAGCGTGTTCTTCTCACTGTTTCAGTGCTTGAAATAAAGTATCTGTGGAATAAAGTTGGACATTTTCATGAACTAAACCTGTGGCCTAAAGAAGAGTGCCTATTTCCCGTAACAGGTTCAGAAGCATGGTCCAAGACTAAAAAAAAAAAAAACAACAAAAAAAACCCCAAAAAAACAAGCAAAACCAGACAAGATGGAAAGCAAGACTATTACAGAATCTACCTATTTATAGACGTACATATATGCCTTTGCCTCTCGGATAATTGCTAAAATGAGGGANAGCAAAACCAGACAAGATGGAAAGTAAGACTATTACAGAATCTACCTATTTATAGACATACATATATGCCTTTGCCTCTCGGATAATTGCTAAAATGAGGGAAAAAATATAATTTCACACTTTCTTCAAATTACAAAGAAAACACATTCTTGAAAAATAACGTGACATAAATGTGATAGAAGCAATCAACACCCCAGGCTTGGGGGATTTAGAGAGGTTTAGGTGTTTGCCTTGTGGGTTTTGTTTTGTTCTTTAATGAAACTGACATCTTGTAACTTCAAAATTACCTAGTTTGAAGATACTGCTTCATAAGTGTATTAAAGTATCACAAATCATATCTTATAAACAGTACAAAATTGCACTTTATATAAGTGAGTGTCTAAACCCCAGCCTACATTAACAAAGTACACACCATCAATCCTTTTAAACAGGACCCACCCACAGTATTTAACATTACAGTGGGAGTTTTTATGCAACTTTTAATTGGTTTTGAAACCACTAGTTCTAAGATGCAAAATAATTTATTGAAAATTAAAATGTAACTTAGTATGCAGCAATTTTACTCGACTTCAGCCACGGAAGAGAATTTTTAAGTGAAGCTGCATTAATTCCTAAACATTGAAAATGAACAGCATATGAATAATTTATTGATGGCTTTTGCTTCATGTCAGCAGCTTTGCTGGAGGAAGTGATATTTATGAAGTCCCCCAGGACACCAAGAAGTTAAAAATGGGCAAAGAAACTGCAGCATAACATTACTAACTCTGCAGAATGATACTCCAGGTATGCAGGTGTCACGGGTTTCCAAACATGAAAGGGTTATACAGCGCTAAAATTCAAAGGGCTAAGAGAGGAGATCAATGAGCTTATCCCAAGAAAGTTGGTACCTTTCAAACCATTGATAAGCAGAAACATGATCTATTATGCATAACAGGTATTACAGGAAGGCATTATAATTTTGAGTGGCTTTCAAGCTTCACTTTAAGCACGCTCCTGCAAGACACACCTCATAACTCAGATTCGGGAGCTCCTGAAAACAGGCGGAACATGCTGCTGTGGAATGCATCTTGGGGTCTGGAAGCCCAGAAAGGTGCTGGGTGAAGAGGAGGAAATGTGTCTGGAGGAAAGTGCCTAGGACAGAGCTAGGAAACAGGGTGGAACAAGGGAAAAAAAAAGTAACCAGGGAGGAAGACTGAGTATAAACAGCTCACAGAAATGCACCGCCAACTCTTAAGGAGGATCATGGAACCAGACAATCACGACGATGAAGAGAGGCAGCAACAGTTCCCAACATCCATTTATCTCCTCTTTACATTTCCTGACAGAAACTCACTGTTGTAATGATTATTGCACTACCTCTTCGTCCCTAACCAATTCCTCCCCATGCTATTCCCTGCCCGACCAGCTGCACCTCCCACCAGGCAAGTTCTTTGCTCTCCCAGTTTGAGCGTGAGGATCCAAGTAAGAATCTCTTCGGGCATCTGCAAACAACGACCCACAGCTCTCTTCCCTGAAGCACCTACCAGTTTTGCATTTACATTTCCAGAGCAAGAATTTTCATTTAAAAGAAACCCTACATTTGTAGCTGAACTTTGGTTACAAACACAACACTCCATCATACGCTTAGCCTACCACCCTGATCTGTTTTATATAAAACACTATGTCAAGCAGTGTTTCTGGCTTCAAAAATATGGATCACATGTATAGAAAGAATCAATTTATTTTTTTTTCCTCCTCACACCAGGCTATGGGGTAAATTAATGCCTCAGACTGCAGTGACTTTGGATTAGGCTAGTCTTATCAATAATTAATACGGCTCGATAGTGCAAAGCATAGCAACAAGCTAGATTAACCAAAATCCCTTCCGCTACGACACCGGCTTTTTTTTTCCTCCCTTTGAATGAGTACACACAAGACTGATAAAAAAGGCCAAGATTCTTTACGACCTTGACGTAAGAGTTTTGATTATCAGAGTTGGGGGTGGTTTTTTCCCCTTCTTTCATTTAAAGAAGCGATTTGTAAAATAAACATTTTTATTGTAACAATTCAATAAATTGAAATCATAGCAAATATTATCATCTTTAAGCTGGCCTCAAAAACTTATCCAAGACCTTTATCATGCAAGTTCTTTTCAAGTCTTGGGGATTTTAGAATGCTAATGCAACAAATAAAAAAGCGATGAACAAAGACAGGAACAATGCCATTCCATCGGCCCGGCCATTGCCATCGGTCATCCTCAAAAACAACAGATGAAGCAATAATAGACTCTCCCTATATAAGCTTTAGCAGTCATCCTCCATGGATAGATTATCCATTCCACTAAAACAGTTATGAATTACAAAACTCGCATTAAAGTTCAAATTGTGACTCGTTCGAGATAGATACAGCAAGCCACAGACAGTGTTTATGTATATTCACACTGTCCTGTCTGTATTTTTATATTGCTCTAACAGCAAAATTAAAGTACTGAAGTTATTAAATCTGCAAATGGCTTGAAAGTGAAAAAATCCATTTGCAAATTAGCAGATCATAAAAAACCCGTTTTAACAATTTTAAGTATCAAACTATGAAATAAAATACAGAAATCTAATCAGTTGTAGCCTAAATTAATTTCTTTGTAAGAACATTTTGCTTAAATAAAAACCTCTCCCAGATAATCCTGGATTTCAGCATTTTTGTCCACCACGCAATCTTAACAAGGCCACTGTTATTGAAGGAGGTGACCTGACTTCTTCTGAGGTCAATGGTTATCAGTAGAATTTGAACACTACAAATTCCTATCCCAAAACTCAAGAAAAGCACTGAATCTGCACACTTTTTGTGAAAATCATTATGAAAATCTTTGAGGACAGATCCTTTAAAAAAGCTGCATCGCTTCTGGACCTTTTAGGCAGTGAATTATGCCGCAAATAAACAGTTCAAAGTAACTGACTACATCTGCCTTTGGTACAGCTCAGAGGAAGCTACTGCTGCTGCTCAAGGTTTTACAAAACACCTTTAAAGGGGAAAGGATTTCCTGAGGACCCCGACACATACATTCGATGAGATACTAAGAGGCAGTCTCAGACCCTTCTGGCATGAAGATAAAAAAAAGCATGAGGTCCTAATAAGAATCCCTGGTACTTTCAAACACAAACCACAACGAACATTAAAAGGGGCTTCCACAGAAACAGCTCAAAGCTTGGAGTAAAACAGCAGGCTAAACTCTCATACAGAAACAGGCGGAAATTAGAAGCTATTTTTGGTAAAAATTTTGGAAACCTACTAAAGGTTACCTCATCCTCACGGAAAACCTCCCATGAAAATCACCGATTCTGGCACTGTTGGGAACTCCATGTGTGGCAAACCTTAATCACAGTGGCAATTTATAATAAGTCCTGCATAGCAGGTAGTCCTACCCGTATACTGCTGGAGATTTGGATTAAACACACCTAGATCCTACAGTTAAAAGTTTCCTTTTAGGCTTAAATTTGTCTTTTCATTCAAAAGACTTACCCCTGCCCCAAACTACATTTAGTCAATATTTACTAGACTAACATGCAGTTTAATAAATCCAAATCTTTTTTCTTGTCCATTCGCTTTACACATACAGATGTTTTACCAACAAGATGTGCTACAACATTGGTCCACGCAGGCTTTAAGCTAGCAGAGCCAGTATGCTCCAAAAAAATTCGATACTTAACCACAAGGGCCACATCAAAGTAATTTAGCATAACCAGAAAACACGCTAAGTCAAATTAAACCCCAATCCTTTCATTAGTGGATGGGGAAGTCTATTTATGTTCAGGCATTCTCTACTTAAAAATTACCAAAAATAGTCCTTAAAAAGTTTCCTGCCCATTTCCTGAGCTTGACTAGCGTTAGCACTGTTGTTACAGTACCCAATATATCTTGTGTCTGTAATACAGCCAAGATGTAAGTCACGTAAGGACAGCAGCACGGACCAACACTTGGCACTGCCAGGGTCAAGAGAAACAAAGTGTTTTCATGAAGCACGGCTGACATCACTACGTCCTAGGGAGTCTCTGCTGTGATTCAGCAATTCCTCAAGTGTTGGAGTGATCAATTTGGCTAGCTTGCTAACTGACGGGTTCTTCTGCACATGGCATCTTCTCTTCCTTTCCGAACCTGTAGATACGGATACCAGTTGCTGAATTCTGCAACCCTAGGCTCAACACATTGCAAGTTCAATTCAAACAGATGGCAACTCCCCAGAGACCAGGTAATCCAGAGGAAACCATGGATTACAGCATGGTAAGAACACTCTCCCGTGCCTGCTTATGGCTCTCCGGGGAGCTTAGGAGAGTTGAAGTCCCAACAGTAGATCCTCTACTGCCTTCTGCCTCAGCACCCCTCCCTCCCCTTCTTTAACCAGGTTTCACAGACCTACATTCATTAATACAAGAAATATCAGCCGTGCACAGAACGTAGGTGGACTATACTTTGTAGTAATTTTTTTAAGCAAACACATAGTTTCTTTCCCTAAAATGCAGTGTTCCGGGGAGCTGAGTGGAAAATGCTTAGCACATTACAATCGTGAGAACATCATTATCTCCCAAGCACCAGTTTGGGGATTGGGTGAGGCTTCTCACAGTAGCCACTCCTCGACCGAAAAACAGAGCCACATGAAGATGAATCCATACTTCAACTGAAAACAGACTGATCATGACATCTGCCAGCTTTCTACACAACTCCTCCTCGAGGCAGTTAATGAGCACAGATCAGCTCCTATAAAAAACACAACTAAAATACATCAAGAAACAGTTACAGTTAAGATACATTAGAACTTTCTCACTTTTAGACTATAGTGGTATAAACACATCAGCAATACGACAGAAGTGCCCAGCATTTGTAATCAACGAAACTAACACAGCAGCTGGATAAAACCTGTAATTGCAATCAAGGAGAAGAGAATCTCGCTAAGCGAGAGACATCAATGCAAAATAAGGAGTAAGAAGACAGGGCNGTCTCGCTAAGCGAGAGACATCAACGCACGATAAGGAGTAAGAAGACAGGGCACATGGGTTTTGATAAGGACGAGAGTTCTCAACTAAAAGTCTCACCTGTTCTGTAACACTACATTTACCTTNATCTCGCTAAGCGAGAGACATCAATGCAAAATAAGGAGTAAGAAGACAGGGCACATGGGTTTTGATAAGGACAAGAGTCCTCAACTAAAAGTCTCACCTGTTCTGTAACACTACATTTACCTTCTCTGAGGATTATATTGCAGGAATAATAGCAAAATTCTGAAGAGGTGGAAGACAAGCATTTCTAGCAATAACAGAAGTTAGAAGAAATGGACAGTACAGGAACATGCAGAACTCTTCCTAATTGAATTCTTGAGGACTCCACCATTCGTTCAACTTTAAGAGATTATTAAAAATGTGAATTTTAAACTGGCCTCATGAGGCTGTTCTAACTCTTGCACAGCAGAAATCTATAAATATTGGATCAAATCCTAGCACCGCTTCTTACATTAGTAATTCTAGAATAAAATAGCTTTCAGAGTTCTTTTCATTTATCAAATTACTTTCTAAACCTGGGAGAGGGGCAGGGAGGGATGAGATGAACCCTGCATGTTCATGCTTAAGTACTACTTACATTGCACTGTGCCTGAAGGTCTCAAAAGTTTGGGTATCACTGATTTTGGCGCTGCCCACACATACTTTACTGCAAGTCCTACAAAGTTCCCAGCTTAAACAGGAAGATGTGCAGAAGGAAGGAAAAGAGGCAAGTTAAATGACCTTCTAGAGTTCATTAATGACGTACTTGGATTTCTGTTCTCTTCAGAAGTAAATCAGTTTAATCACACCCCAATTAGTTCAGTTCAAGCAAGCATGGCCAGCTACTACGAAACTGCAGAGAAAAACAGATTGAGTTTTGCTAACTCATTCTCCAAGCTGCTAAAACATCTAAACCCACTGAGAGGCTGAAGCTAAAAAAGAAGGCAAAAAACTATGTTCAAACTATAGTTCGGCTGAGCAGTGAAAACTATCTGCAGGTCAGAGACAGAAAGAGCAAGCAAGTCCAAAATCCTTCTGGCCACCAAACATCAGCCACCCTCATATCACTTCTAGCTGCTTTTAAGTAAACAAGGCAAATTTCATACACATGTGCATATATAGGTACATAAGTGCGCACACACTCCTGACTCACAGACTCCTGAGCCTACGTTTGCAAGTTTTAAGCAAGCTTGAGAGGTAATGATTTCCAAGAGGTCCCACAAAGTTAATAAAAAGGCTAACACATCAAGGAGGAAGATTTACTGCTTAAGAGGAAAAAGGCTGCAAACTCCAACTTTTTACATCATCAAAAAACTCGCATAGTACTTCAATGCTAATTACAAATACATTGAAAGAACTATTCATTACATTGCCTGCAGAACTATTCATTACTTCCCTCCTTCATCCCAGATTTGTGTTATAGAAACAAAACAAAGCAATAGAAATATCGAACACTCCTTTTTGAAACTGTGAGAACGCACACGTAGTTCCACAGCAGCACTGCTCCGTTCAGCGGCAGTGCCGACTGCAAGGGTACAGCACGCAGAGACATGGTGCTGACGTGAAGTGTGATCATCTAATTTCCTGATGAGCTGGACAGCAAGCCTGCGCTCCAAAACTGGCTAGGACAGCTTCTTCCCTTTCCTTCAGGGAAGGACTTAACTACAGCACCCTCCCATATTCCTGTTCAAAGTGTCAGCTACAGCTCACTGCATTTACAACTGAACTTGAAGAGAACCTTTAATGAACACCAAACACAGCTGTCCTCTCCCTCTTAAGGCAGAAGGTGACAAAGGAACAGCAACCAACTGCAACTTCTTTCACCTGCTCAGCCAGCTTCCAGCATCAGTCTATGAATTGGTTCTGATTTCCAAAGCAACTACTGGAGAAACCCCTTGCTACAAAGATGGAATTTCAATTTGTGAAGCACCATTACAGGGACATTCCTCTGGGATAACGCAGATCTCGCAGTACGAGTGCACCAGAGACTCCTTTTCCTCTCTCAAAGAGTAGTTACAGAATTACTTCTAGGAGGAGAATCCACAAACTAACTCTGACCACATTTAAATGTGGTCAGTCTCTCTCACTTCAAGTGGCCCACCTCCTCCTGTATACTGGTGTCTCAGCGAGTCAGGCTAAGCTTTAGGGAGAGGAAAGAGAAGATGAAGCAGCTAGACTGTGCAGCAGCCAGGGGCAGCAGTAAACAACCCTGAAGCAGACTATAAAATTAACATGACAAATATGGCACTTTGCAGCTTCAAAAATACGTTTCAGCTCCCTCAATAACCTTCTGCTGGAGTCCTTTAGTAGAACAAGTTAATAGCGTCTGTGCTGAATGGTAAAAGTACTGCCACAAAATACACGTTACATGTTAACATTTTTCCTTCACACCCTGAAAACTAGAGAAATTTCTCACATTCTTCAGTTTTCCTCAAGAACGTTGTCAAATTCAAGAGGCAATTTTATATATTATCAGATTTAGGAAAAACCGGAACTCAAACTTGCTCAAGTTTCAAAATGGTCATGTTCAAATACAAAAAAAAAAGCTATTCCTCATCTACATCATCTTAAAGAAGGACAGACTGATTTTATATTTTTAAAGCACTTGCAGTTAGTTAACCAATCATTATTCCACCTGAGACTATGTACTTACACACTGACAGTTCTGATTTGCATTAAGAAGACAAAACCAAAGAAATCACGCCTATTATAGCAGCCAAAGAACACAATCACCTAAAATTTTCTTTATCCTCATAGACTTCAGTTCTCCACAAACATAAAGGGTGTTTAATCACATAAAAAAAAAAAGAGACCCCCTTCTTTTAAAATCAGTCTAATCTAGTGAGGCTAAAACACGCAGGAATGGCAGTGCGGCAGCACAGCGACTCCCAGCCTGCATCAGACTAACCAGGTCTGGTTGGGAGGCGAGAGCCAGGGCAGAGGGGAAAACCAAACAAAACACATATTATGTCACTGCCACTAACAAAAAGTGTTGCTAGAGAAAGCACAGTACAGGCACCAACTACAAGGCTGTTTTCAGACAAGGTAAAATTCAAATAAGGAAAACCAGGGGGGCCAGCTAGTCTATGAAACTAGACGGTAACATACAGAAACTCAAGTTCCTCTTCTCTTATGCCTCCCTTCTCAGCCCTGCCTCTCTTGTTACACTTTCCTTCTCTAGCTTTTCTATTCCTGCCTATTTTTTCCAGAAAGAAGTACAGTGAAGTTGACAAGCTGGCATTCAAAACTAAAACTGGAGCAACAAGAAAAATAACTAAAATTAGATCCATTCCTATAAGCAGTGGGGAGTACCCCACATCACAAAGAACTGCCACAAACCATTTTTCTCAGGGTGGTTAAGAACCTTTTTAGAAGTCTGAGCTTTAACATTACTTGATGTCACATTTCTGACATCTAGTCTATAAAAGTGTTCCCTATTATTGAAGAACAAGTCCCTGCTTTTCAAGCTCTACAGCGTGCAGGTTGGTGCTCTTAAAAAGCGTGAGCACTTCACATAGTTAGCGGACAGGAGCAGAAGTTCGCATTTCCTAATAACTTCCTGGATATTTTACAATTGCTTCCCCTCAGGAAGTTTATTCAGTCTTTGCAGCTCCAACACCAACAATTCTTGTTGAGAGGCAAGTTGTCCAAGAATATTAAAAGCACATTCCTACAACTCAGACACAGGCCTGTTTCTGGCTCACTAACAATAGGTTTTTCTTTTGGCCAAACCTGTGACTCCGAAGAAGGAGGAGAATAAGAATGAACTGATCAGGTAATGCCCAATGTCTCAGGCTTTTTATAATTCATCTGTAAGCAGCATTGGTCTCCGAGCACAAATGGCAAAGTGAGCTGGGGAACAAGTCTGAAAGAAGAAAAGTATTATGCAGTGAATCACCACAAACACTGGGGGGGAGACAAAAAGGATTTCTTTCACGATTCATTTAACCTTCATGCTCCAAAACTGACTTTTCGCCTCCATCTTTAAGGTAACAAATAATTCCTTTCAAAACAGTAATGTGTCTGCACATGCAACAGATCCTCTTTGTTCCATTTTTACATAATAAAATTTTACCTGCAACTGATCTTAATGTGTAATACACTAGTTAGTTATTAAAAATCCATCAGACTTATTTTTCATAGAAGTGCTGTTCTTGGAACTAAAAAATAAAGTCACCAGAACTTTTCAGTCAGGAGTTTGTCAGGTGATGGCCTTTCAGTGCCTACTCAGACCAAAGGAAAAAAAAAAACACAGATACACAATCTATTAATTCTATTACTCTGAAAAACAAGAAGACAGAGTTCTATTGTGTCATCCCATTCCCCGATTGTTCTAAAAATAATGACTTTATTCTTATAAACCTTCCCCCCCAAAGCCAGGCTGATAATTTTTAAGATGATACCCTGTAATCACAACACCAAATCTAAATTTTTGGACCATGAAAGATATTTCATGTACATCATCAGGCAATCATACTTGTTAAAACCCATCTTTATTACATTTTACATGCTACTACATTAGAAAGAAATATTTATTACATAAAATTCCTTAATGTCAGTGTCAAGCTCCTTTTCTAGAGAATTAACTTGAATGCTGTAAACAAATGGAGAAGTTGTTTAGATGTTGGTTTGGTTTTTTTTAAACAATAGACATTAAATGCTCTTGACTTACAAGTTTACCACATTCTGCACATTTAAGATCTATCTGTTGAACAAAAGTCTCTCTAGTTGGTGAGCTGAGTGGCTTTGATCACAAGGTCCTATGATCTCTGCTTCTCACACGCACTTCTTAATTTACAGACTAGAACAGAAGACACAGTTGCCCTGATTTTTCTGTTCCTTATTAATATTTTAAGGTTGCATGAAGTATCTACTGAACTTTCATCGAAGTGACTGTTCCCTGCACTAGCATACAGCCTGATATCTGTCAGAATCCAGCTGATGACTTTAACTGTACTTCCAGTGCTTACCTAGTGACTTCCCCCTCCTACTTAGGTGAATTTCTTTTAAATGGCAGGCTTGCACTGCCAGAATATTTAGTTATGCATTAATATAAATGTTGATTTTAAAGTAAGCAAAACTTTAAATGTTTGGCTTTTAAAAAAAAAAGCTTTAAATGATACCCTATGTTTAAATAATATTTTAACCACCTGGTAGAAAATATTCAGATAGGATTAAACAAAATTTCCAGGAGTTAATGGGTCAGGAACTGCTTGAAAATGAGATCTCAGATTTTGTAAAAAGGGAGAACAGTCATAATTTCTAATATTTTTTTTCCTAACTTGTTGTTAGTAAACAAATCCACAAGGGGAAAAAAAACCCATAACTAAAAGTATTTCAGCCAATAACTATAAACTATTTTACCACAGATGTTACTCGTATCTGCCATCTCCTTTGCGTGTTCATCAGTTTGATTAACTCTGCCTCAGGATGAAGACTGCTTCTCACTTTTGCAGCACTTGACATCTTCAAAGCTCCTTAAGAACCTTCACTAGTTATCAGTAACAAGATTATACTAGAGCCCCAGGTTTGAGGACTACAAATATGGTAGTTTCACAAAAGGGAATTCGTTGTAAATGTGGACCACAGACTCCGCCAAAACAGCGCTAGCAAGGATACACATTATTACTACATCCTACTTGCAATTATGAACTTGTAGAGAGACACCAACTTATATTCCTGTTCTCCACTCAAAAAAAAATTAGAAATTAGTCTTAATGCAGCTGGCTAGCAGAATGGAACACAGCAAGTACACCCGAACAAGAAACTGGAGAAACCAGGACAGAGGCAACCGAGAGAAAATGAGATTTTAAGAGAACGCACGTGCAGAAGTTCTTCACCCAGAGCTCTTAACGTTAAATAGATTAATGGAAACTACCTAAGTTGCATTCTAAGCTTGAAAGTGGCTGAGTAGGGAGCAGAGGGAACATTAGTGCCAAGTTTCAGTAATTGATTGTATATGCTTGCACGCTGTATCTTTCCCCTCAAACTACATTTTGCCTGCATATGGTTTCTCTTTCTGCCACTTTTAAAGTGATTTATTCTCTTCAGAAGGGGAATTAGGTCTTATTTTGATCAAATATTTAGGACCTTTTAGACATTAAAAGCCACAGATTACAAAGAAAGAAGGTCAAAAACAGTAAAGTAAGATTAAAATTGAAGATAAGCCGCAAATATTGAAGTAAGGAATGAACAACCAACCAGCAAAACAAGATTCAAAGAACTAAAAGGCTTATGCATCCTCCTTGCCGTGTCTGGCTCCTTACTGCTAAATAACTACTACGAAGATCTTAACCACACAGGAGCTGATGAAAGAGGTCTGAATATAGGTCAGCAAAAGGCTTTTGGATCCAGCTACAGACACTAATTAGACCACTTTCAGTTATTAAAAACAAGAGAAAAGAAAAAACCTCCAAAACAAAAGGTTTACCCCTCCAAACATTTTGAATTTTTTTTTCTTTTTTCTTTTCTCTAATTGTCAGTGGCCTTTGGTTTCAAAGCAGCTGGTTGCTGCCCCAGATCTGAAACTGTCACCAGAAAAGGCAAAACACATCAGTGACCATACTACGCAAGAACCTCCAGCAAAAGTAGGACTGAACAACATTTGCAGCAATGCACAAAGACCGGGGGGGGTCTTTAACTATGTTTTCAAGATATAAAAGAATTTAGTTTTTCTAGGAGAACATTGACTGTTTTGTTTGACGCTGCCAAAACCCACAAGGCAAAAAAAAAATGTGACTTTTTTTTCCCCTGAAGTATACAGTATAGCTCAGTTCATACAGGGTTCCTTGTACCAGCTTGTTTATGCCTTCTCTTCTGTGAAACAAGCCTTTATGTCTCCATAGTGGAAAAACCCACTGGTTTATATCCTTTTCGATATGTATGCAGCCAATTAAATTGTAAAGTAATACCCGTTTGAAAGTCTAACTCAAAGAACCAATACATTCCTGGACTGGGACCAGAGCCAAAGAGGTCACCTTACACCCTGGGGTCACGTGAGAATATTCAGGTTTGGGAATCTGGTATTTTGATTTCCATATAAAGTAAAATTGGAGGTTGAAAGGATGAAATATTGTGCATTCAGTGCACAGAAATTGTCCTCATTTCTCAAGTGATAAAGTTAATATTCCGAGGAACAAGAAAAGACAGTTCAAGAGTTCATAGTGATTTCAAGCCATTCAGAAAGACTCAGGAAAGCGACAACTGCTTGTAGCTCTACACTGCTCCAAAATAATTTTTAGTCATGAATAAACTATTATGTGACCAGACTATATGCATAAGAATGGTATAATCTGCACAAAACAGTGAAACAACACATTACAATAAAATCCACTTGTCAAAGTAACAAGCCAAGTAGATTTATTTCCATATGAAAACTGTTATGAAAAGACTGACACATTTTATTTTAATTTCTAGTTTTCTTCAAAATAAACAGCATGCATGCGAAGTGCCTAGTGCCACTAGAAACAGCTCCTGCGACGGGAGGCAGGCAGCGGCGTACAGTGCCCACCCAGTTGCTAATGTGCTTTCATGTATACAGCGTTCCTTTGCCTTCACGCAGCAGCCAAAGTATGCAAAGATCTACAGGAAATATGTACAAAAGGTAGCAAAAAACTGTTAAATAAAAGAAGAAGTGTATACAAGTATAAATGGATTAAGATTTGCCAGTGTGACAGAAAGTGCAGCTGAGTCTCGTCACCAGGCCCTCGCCATTAATGGGGACCAGCTCCTCGAATAAAGCAGTACTGAGCCACTTCAGCGCCTGTGCCAGACACGCACAGACAACAGTCGCCAGCTACACCTTTCCACTAATTCAAAGAACCCAACGATGCCTAAAGTAACTCATGTACTTGAGAGAGCAAGCAAGCAGTACGGCACAAACAGTGAAACACAATTGCTGTTAGCGGCACACAACGCCACCTCAACTCCCAGGCTCATAAAATGGTGCGATGAAGGAATCAGATTAGCACCTTTTTCCCTTCCCTGTATCAGTTGCTTCAGGACAACAATCACATTTTCAATGTAAGTTGTGCTGCGCTGCTCTTTAAGCTCTGGCCCGTAGGAGCCCCCAACCCTCCGCACCCTGGGCTAACACACATGCCCTCCCAGCACACCTTCGCTGCCTTTGGAGAACCCCCTGGCACGTTACGAGGGGTTTCGCCACTTGCTCCTTCCCCACAAGGTGAGCTTGTCTGTACTGCTCCACAGCAAGAGACAAGTACACATTTTAAACTATTTTTAAGTAGGTCTTTGAGCTAAGTATTATGCTATATGTCTAAATTAAGCAACATAAATCTGTACGTATGGTACCCTCTATCTCCGACTGATGCAAACTAAAAATGTATCCTAAAGTTTTCATGCCATGGAGATTTTCGGATGGATGCTAGAAATATAGCAAATTCACCAAAACAAGTACTTATATGTTTTTGTGATACCTGTGTCCGATAGAAGCTGTTGAGTGACATTCATGGGTTGTATTCTTCCGAATTAGTGAAGTGAACATAACTGCAGTGCTTTCTTTGGAGCTTTCAAGACACGGCAGCTAGCTGTGTTGTATTCTCACAAACCGCTCTGTTTTAATATACTAAAAAACTATATTGTTTAGCC
>RSEF01000010.1:1240094-1252999 GCA_003993805.1 Himantopus leucocephalus | reverse complement strand
TTTTTCCCCCTACATGCAAATGGAATGACTTGAAAACAAGTATTATATTTTTTATTCTACAAATGTTTAGGAAATGGCACCTCAAAATGAAATTACTTCTACACAGCCACCAGTGAAGGCTGTGTTACAGCCTTGGAAGAGCGCATAAGCAATTACAGAACAAGCACGGATGTTTCTGATTCAAACTGCTGTAAGAAACTGCATAAATGTAACAGTTATTATCATAAAAGTTAGAAGAATGAATTAAATGTGGATCTGCTTTTACGGTGATACCCAGATACCATTTGGTCAACATCTAAAGCCCTTCTATCAATCTCTTAGAAAACCACCTGAAGAGAAATTTTCCAAATGATGAAGCAAAGGTGTTCTCGCCACTAGAATTCCAAAATGCTCCCTAAAAAACTGTAACAGCTTCCACAAGTAAAAAAACTGCACAGCACTAACAACAGAAATAATTTCTGCTTACTTGCAGGGAATAGGTAAGAATTCCCCACCCTCACAGAACCTTTGGAAGCCCTGAAAGAAGATGAGTCCTGTTTCTGAAACCACTAATAAGCAAGTTATGAAAACAAAAAAATCAGCAGTAACATCCATGACAATTTCCCAGCCATCAGGGAACAGACTACTACTCTATTCTACCATCACCTTTCAGGTGTTTTGAGCAATGACATGACTTCTAGCCTTTAGTTTTCCAAAGATCTGTGGTAATGGGTAATGCCAGACAGTAACCGTCCGCTACAAAAAAGGAATTATGACACATACATCAACCTCTCCCTAGCTGAAACCAAACTCTACCCTTTCTCTGACACTGCAGGACAAAGGTACAACTGTCTGAACCTCTCAAGCGCATTTTGTATCTTAAAACCATTCCTTGATTTTGTTCTGTGACAAGAGTCGTACATTTTTTAAAAGATACATAAATTTCTGATCTTTGGGCTAGTAATACAAACCGTCAACTCACCCTACAATCCACTTGCCTTTCTTAATACAACAGCACGCAGCAAGACTGCGCAAGTTAGAAGCAATTAGATGCCAGTGACATAGGTATTCGACACCGAATGTGTTGTGATTTGAGGTTCAGTTCACCAATTCAATCCAACTGCTTTGTACCCCAAGGGAATTCACAGTCAAGAGAGGCCAGCGAATCTAGCTTTGCATTTGGTAATAATTCAGCAAGGCACTTGCTATCACCAGAAGCTGTGAGGCAGAATCTACCTGTCAATTTTTTTATATTTTTTTTTAAATCACACCCACCACACCTTCTCCTCCCCTCAGTACACTCACTCACAATAACCAACAGCCCGTCAGCATGCAAGTTAAGAATGATAAAGTTACTCACATTACAGGAGCTAAACTAGATTTAAACCNTCACATTACAGGAGCTAAACTAGATTTAAACCATCAATATGCTCCATATATAATCTGTAATCATAACAGAAACAACCAGTTGATAATCTTTCAAAGCCTTCTGCAGAAACAAGAATGATACCTGTATAGACCAAATTTGGCAAAAATGTTTAAGACCACACAAGATAGATTTTTGCCTTTATTTTTATTTTNCATCAATATGCTCCATATATAATCTGTAATCATAACAGAAACAATCAGTTGATAATCTTTCAAAGCCTTCTGCAGAAACAAGAATAGACCAAATTTGGCAAAAATGTTTAAGACCACACAAGATAAAAACAAAGGCAAAAAATCTATTTCTTACAGGTCCTTTTAATTTTAATAAATAAAGTACATGCTTGAAAATACTATGCTAAAGTAACAAAGCCTGCGCATGATGAATGTGAGTGCAAAGAAGATGAAACTCCAAAGCAGAGGCTCAGTCTCTGCTATGGAGTCGTGACCAGCGGTGCCTCCACAGTAAATTCCAGGGAGAACAAAAAATAGGACCGATCAAAATGCACACATAGATCAGATCTAGTATAGACAGAGACTTTCAGCTACTGTGAATGCTGGCTTTTTTTCTTTAGATTGATTTCCACAGTAAAATGGAAAGCTAGCAACAATAGCAAATAAAGAAACAACGGGAAAACACTACTTTAGATTTTGGGCTGATAATGCTGCTACCACGAGCACAAGGTATTCCAATCAAGTTGAACCAGAATAAGCCTTTGATTAGCACTACCTACAAGTCAGAATATATCAGATCCTGCTTTGGATGCATTTGATGACTGGCTTCTCCTTCCACTTTCAGAAATGGACTCCTCTCCCCCCCAAAAACCTCAAGTTTGAAACACGAAAACCTCTATTCACGTGCTGTGGTGCTACCTTGCAGATTCTGCCTCCTTATTTTAGACAAGACCTACAATATTTGTATCAGCTATAAGGAATACTACTTGTCTTTACTCAAAGACGACAAATTGAAAGGTGAAGAACACTGATTTACATTCATTAATAGCACAACTGAAAAAACCTCCGTAGTTCCAATATGACACTACATTTCCTGTAGCCATGGTTTGTGTGCGTTTTCTTTCATCCGCGTCTCAAAAAAGTTACATAAAACCACAACACAGAAATGGTTACCAAATCACTGCAGGTAAAGCCATTTCTGACCTCTTAGTATTTAGATAGCTTTCAAAACTACCACAACGTCAGAGAAGGAGATAAGTAAAAAGAATCCATAGCAAAAGAAAAACTACAGAACCTAAAATGAAGGCTCCAAAGACTCAAACTAGGTGTAAGCAAACATTACATGTGACAATTGGGATAAATAAGCTATTTTACACTTCAAAGCAGATTCTACAAAAGGAAGCTACCTGGGACAATTACAAAGGAGGGCTCTCACACTCAAATCTGCAGTATACTTTCTAATAGCTTTTAATGCTAATAAAAACAGTGTGTCCCACAAAGTGTATTTAAATTTGCCCTTGCAAATGAATAAGAATTACTCCTGTAATTTCAGATCTAATCCCCGAGTCCGTCCCTTTATCAGCATCTAAACCAGTCAAGGTGCATTGCACCGTTACACTGGTCGGTAGAGGCAGGTCTATCAGCATAGTAATGATTTCTACCTCTGTATTATTATTATCTNTAAGTCATTTCAAAAAAAAAAAAACCTCCCCTAAATTGCTCTGCAAAACCACCAAAAATAGACTGAGATAGGCCACAGTGCTGGAAGGGAGCGGTTCTCCACCTGCCCCAGCCACACAGCCTGAGTACACCTCACCTTCGCGCCAGCCTCCCAGTACGTGCACATCCCTCACGATTTTCAACATCATTTTTTTTTCCTGAGAAAAATGGAGCAGTGTCATCCTTAGCCATTAAATTGGCTGGAAGTCTCCACACACCAGGGGTTGGTTTGGCTGCCAAGTTTGCTTCCCATGCACCTTCACTAGCATATTGTCACATCACACCGCATCTATCAGCTTTTCTGACGCTCCCAACCAGGTCTCAAGTCAGTGTTATCCTTACAGGATTTCATTATTGGTACAGGGATGATCATGAAAGTCCTGGCCTCACAAAGCTGCAAGACAGCTGTCAGTACGCGACAGATTCAAAGTGGCACCTGAAGTGATATGCTACACAAGGTAATCATTATTAAATGAAGCTTCCACTGGACTTCAAGCAAGTAAGTGGCTACTGCATTCAAAGAATTACCAGCCCACTATCCTTTTCTGAAAGCGTAACCGATTTGGTAGTTTTAGATGTCTTTTCCTCCAGAATAAGTATTTTCAGATAAAACTTGTAGCTTTATTCCCACTTAGGAATCAGTCAAACAAATGAGATTTCAACGTGGGGAAAAAAGTAACAAACCAAAACAGTAATTACAGCTAAATTGAGAATTCATTACCAATCTAAAGATGAACTTTTATGAAATATTTTATCCGCAAATTCATTTAAAAACAATAATGCACACTTTCTGACAAAAGTTCAGTCTATAGATCTGAAATCAATGTGCTATAATACATCATAACAATAAAGATTAATATTGCAACAGAAGACACAGGATGTATTTTGTTCCCAGTGCTTTTCGTGTTCAAATACTGAGCCAATCTCTACCCCCACCAGAAAAAGCAGTCTCCCTTTCCCAGCACACTGCTCCCACGTGCTCACGTCACCCTCTCCCTTCTGCTAACCCAAGTGCTCATGCAGGCTCGTGGCGCAGCAGACCAGGGAACTGACCCAGTTCTCTACATCCTCCACCCGTGCTCGTGAAGGGAAACAGAAGGGCATAGTATGCAGGTCCTCCTCCTTTTACAGGCAGAGCCAGCTTGAAATGCTGAAACTAAACACATGAAAATAAGATTAACATTTGGCAACGACTTCCTATCTGCTGCGTTTTGTATCTGCTCGGACACATTTCCCATAAAAGATTCACAAACCGATAACAAAATACCTGGATTTTCTGCAACGTGAGCACTGACAGCCCAACACCAAAAACACCAATTCCAACTGCACAGGAGTATGCTACAAACTGTTTAGGTGTCCTACCACATCAAAAAACATCTCTGCATGCAGTTTTACTTTATTTCCAGTTCTCTTTACTTCCTTACTTGCCTGTTTTCAAAGAGGAACATTTGGCTTTACAAATGACTTTTGGAAATACTTCATCTTCTTGTTAATACCCAGCTAATTCCTCTCTGCTATGTACGACATTGCAACAACCATCGGTTTCAAGCAATTACTCATTTTTTTAACCAATGTGACAGTAACCTTTTAAAATTTAGAGAGCAAGCTATACTCCCCTTCTCAATACACACTCAAGAGATTTTAAAAGTCATGACAGGTCTAATGACTTAAATGACTTTTGGCAGCCCGTTCTACTTTTAGAAAGAATATCCACACGCCTCTATTTGTGGCTCTCCCTTTCTCACTTGTTACATTATGAGGTTTCAGTGCACGAATCGCAGAGCAGTGTTAAGAAGAGATGTTCAGGCTCATTAACTACAGACGAAAACTGAGAAAGATGAAGCTTATACAGAAGGACTTGACTCCACCTCAGCCCCAGTGGAAGCAACCTGCTGGACCATTACTGAAAATTGAGCTGAAAAAAAAAGCTGGAAGCTGCCTCTGAGAACTCAAGTGTGTTAGTGATGTCTGTCATACAAAAGTGGCTCTGCCAAAAGTAAGAGAATTTTGGCCCCGTTGATTTCTCTTTATCAGAGATACAGATTTACATCCAAGACAACGTAGCGGGAAGTACTATGTTACAGACAAAAAATATTATATGTACTAAGAAAACTCTAAATAAAGCAATAATTTTATAGAAAAACACTCATTATTACCTGGCTGTAAACTACATGCAGAATATCAAATAGATTGAAGCTGCAGAAAAGCGCTCTGTCTCTTCCAAGTGATATGAAGTCTACCTTAAATGTTTTAACTGGCAAGAAACACCAGTTAAACCTATATTGGCACAAACCTCAAACTACAGAATACCATATACATACTAGCAGCACTGTATTATTCACCTCTAGGTCAACATCAACATTAGACACATGTCAAAAAAGCTAAAAGCACATCAAACAAGATAAATTTATCCAAGTATAACAATAATAGAAGACAACTGTGCTGGCTACTGACACATGCTTTAACCCAGTGTCACAAAACGTGACAGCTTCAAGACATGGAAAAAAAGACATCAAATAAAAACAAAGGTAAAATATTAAGAGCCCACATAAATGTAAGGGCAGAAAGCTAGAATCAAAAACAAAAAAAAACACTCAGAAGCTGTCCATACTTCTAAGCCAAAGACAAAAAAAACCAAAAATAAGTGGCAAAGTTCAACAGAGGTATACCAGTGAAGCAGAAATAGAACCCCACTGAAACCCAAAGGGATATAAAGTACACAGGCAATTAGCAAACTAGGAGAGATAAAGGGAAATTCTAAGGGAGCAGTGGGCAGAAGTACAAAAACACAGGAATGTGATCATACAACACGAGACAGCAAAGACATTCAGTCCTTCAGTGGCAGTCAAACACCAGTAAGGGATTTCCTTAATGTGGCTCTCCCACCATCACAGGGTAAAAACACACCAGGTCACCTGAAACACTGAAACATCTGATGGACCTATAAGAAGCAGCTCAGCTACTTGCAAAAACAAAACACGTCTTCTAAGCTTCTGTAGTAGATAAATGCAAAATGAAAAAAACCAGCAAGTATACAGTTTGGGGGTTTTAGGCAATAGTTAAAAAAAAAAACGACAAAAACACAGTGAGACTCAGTCCTGGATAGGTAACTTAATTAAAATCTTACCTAACTTCACTACAAAGGACAGCAGTATATTCAAATTCTTTGAACAGATGAATGAAACAGTGGGCAATTTAATCACAGAACAGTTTTTCCACTTTTTAAAAGACCTCTGGACAAAACCATATGACCAGAGGATACCACAAATTATCAAGCTGCTATGCTTTGATGAAACACAACCTAACTGCATCGTCAAAATTCATATTATCAAAAAAGTCATTCATGAGCCAACACCTATCAATGCACAAAGAAAAAGAATATCAATAGATTAAAATCTGCAAATGAAGAAATTCCAACATCAGCAGGGCACGTGAATTTCTTCAATGGTAACCAGTACCGAGTCAGCTGCACAAACTGCTTCACAGCAAAGAAAATTCACTGCTAATGTATGCAGCACGACGCATTTTGAAGGGAAAAAGCTCTAATGTGTAATTCACTGTTTCTAGATCAACTTATCAACTCAAGAGAAGGTCTCTTACTGAATAACTATGAAAACTAGAATGCAAGAGGAATAGGAAGTATAACACATTGTCACACCATAAATTACCAGTACCTTCCTGAAAATGCCATACTCAGTCCTGGTCATTTCACCATAGCACCCCAAAGCTGAACCAGGAAAGTTCAAAGGCTGGCAATCAGAATCAGTGAACGCCATAAAAAAAAAAAAAGTAAGTTTAGGTATCTGGAGGCCAGAAGGTTCCCAAATTGGACAGCCCCTTCTGAACAGCACCTTTAGGGATTTGGTTGTGATTTTTTTTTTCCTACTAACATCTCCAGTCACTTTCAAGTATCCCAAAACACCCAGAAGCAACGAGCAGAGTATTATTGTTTAGTCACAGTGTAAAAAATTGAACTTTTTTCTTGTAGTAATTTACTTCTTAATCAGATTGTTAAGGGGACATTAAACAGTTTTCATTAAAATTAAACATTAAATCTCCACTTTCTACACAACTCAAATATCTCATGGCTGTCCCATACTCCAGGGAATTACCCAAACTCCCAAGAAAGTTCAGCAGCAGAACACTGCCGATTCCTTCACTCCCTTTGATAAGGACAGCTCTCAAAGGAAAGAAAAAAAAAAAGCTATTTTAACTGATGTAAAAAGGGTTTATCATGAATTAATAGTCAGCTTATTTTGTAAAATTAAGATACTCTCTTCAGCATGAATATTAATTGGTAAAAAAACACTTAAAATTAAAGCATCTGAAATACCATAAAAAGCTACAGTTTCGGTTTTCCTAAAGAACTCTGCAACTCTACACATACAAATTGTGCTTATCTATTTATACGGCATTAATCAGGATTACCACTTTCATCTTGGCAATTCAACTGGAGAACTAAATCAATAGCATCCAATCAGTAAAATATGACTGTTGTTTCCACAGTGCCGAGACGTTTTCTCTATTAAGAACTGTTTTGCCTTTTTTCAAGATCAATAAGCTCAGAGCATTGTATTTAACTACTGAAGGCCCAGAGATCTCTTTCAGGACGATCACCAGAAGCAGCACCCCTTCTGGATACCCGGGGCAGCACCTCTCCACCCGGAGCCCAGCACACAGGCGAAGCAAACGCAGCTCACTGCCTCAGCCACCATTTCCAAACGCTGCAGCGAGACTTTGGATTTTTTCAAGGGTTGACCACCCAGTTCTTAACATTCATAGGAAAGTAAATAAACCTATTCTGTAACTAGCATTGAAGTTGAACGCATGAGAAGCAGCAATCTTGGCCCTGCAGCCGGCTGAATTCTAATACTGCAGCCACTGAAATCCCTACACAGTGGTTAGACAGAAGCAGAGTGAAGCCTCCCTTCCACTGACTGACATCTTGAGGCCAGGACAGACTCCTTATGGGAAACAAATATTAATCAGTTATTAGCAGGAATTTCAGTTATACCTCCTCATATACAATGGAAAGTGAAACTTTTTAAATCCTGCATGTATAAAAATACCGCACATTTTAGAAAATTAGCTACAAACCTATTGGCATACATTTTATACATGCAATTATTTCCGTGTCAAACTACTGATGGTACAAAAATTTGCTTTCAAACCCTATATCAAACTCAGGCTGATGTTGCACAAGTTAAATGTTTTCTTAGTTTGAAAGTAAAGGTTAAGAAACATATCATATTGCTCTTTGTGCAGTTCTCTTAAACTCCCACTCCGTTTCCATGCTCACTCCTTATCACTCTCCTCTTCTTGGCAACGCAGCAAACAGGTGCCTACAGTTATCAGACTTGTCTGAGAATCTTTGTTTGAAGGTTAACGTCTTGCAAACTACAACATTTTATCATCAAGAATAACCAAATACTCTTATTTATATAAAGAAAAATCTACAGTATGTAATTTCCTTACTTAAATTGCACTGATAAGTTAGTGGGAGGTAACTAAGCCAAGTGATTTTAAAGAAAAATACTATTTTGTTCACTGTGATAAATATTAGGCACAGGTGCATATGCAGTTCTTACAATTTTTAAATGGAAGTGTTAGTTTATTAGGATAGCTTCATAAGCAAGTCAAATCATTTTCTTAGATGACTAATAAAACAAATAAACACACTGCAAAAGCCATATGCAACTTAGGCACTTCTAGCCGAGGACAAGCGACAATGCACCACCGCAACCCCAGCGAAAGGCAGCGTGAATCACAGATTATTAGAACAGTAGTTCACCCTCACAAAAAATACACTTCAGCATCAACAGACGTTTTCACTGTTGCCTATATATACACGTGTACAATCAGTGGTGTCTCCACCTCTCAGGAGCTATACGCAATCAAACTGCTTCTATCAGATCATATGCAACACCCAGAATACACATGGCTGACACGTACCGTATTTATATGAAACGGGAATATCAACTGGAGACCTGTGCTTAAATGACTTGGGATGTAACTGAGACCTGAATATTTCTACCCTATTTTTAACCTGTGATATATTTAGAAATAATCAAGAAGTGCATACAAAACAGAAACAAATTATGACCTTCTGCTTCTAAGGAACCCAGATGATCTATGCTCCCATCTTCTTTAGTTTTCCATAAATTACTCTCACACCTGAGAAGGAGCATCCTACAGAACAGCACATGCTGTACCAATAACCTGTAATCAACACGTTGATGAAAAAAACCTGTTCAGTTCTGGGAGTCTCCTGCAGCTTCATGCCCACTGATTTCTAATTGCATTTGATTGTGGACTTCCAAAACTGCCAGTTTGCCCTTTAACAACAAAATACATATTGATTCCAAGGACTTCAAGAATACCAGGGAGAGACAGAACAAATTTCCTGCTTCTGAATAATCTAATTTGCAATCTTAATGGTATATATAGGTTATCACAGCTTTTCTATTAAAAATTAGAAGTTATACCAACTTCAGTTTTATTCTTAATAATGCAATCCTGTATAGATCAAAGTTTTTATGCTAATCTCCAGTCAGTTTCAATCAGTTACAAGAGGCAGGATTTAACTTCAGTTGATGCTTGTTCCTAACTACTGATTTTTTTGTTTTATTCCCTTAGCTAAGTGAAATATTATCCTAACTCTAAAATCAGTAGCTCATTTACCTTATTTGCAAAGCAACCAAATAGACAAGGAAACACACTAACACTTACAGATACACAAATAAATGAAGTTACACATTTTTAATTCAGCTACACTCTTCTTCAGAGAGCAATGACTGGCTATTTATAGATGGGATCAAGTGTCACTCAAACATCCAACGGCTACGTACAAAGAATATGGGGCTTCCAAATCTAGGACTTCTGCTCTTTCATGTCACTTTAATTAACACCAAAAGGCCAGCATGGTTTGGGGTTGGTTTTTTTTTTTGCATTAGAACCCTGCTGTTCTGGACACAGCAAGAAGCACTTCAGTCTTGACCAGCAGAGCCACGAGTCTCACAGCTAAACCTCCATCTGGACCTAGAAACTAGCTGTTCCGCTGCCTCTCTGGCCTTCTACGCCAACCTCACAGGACCCTTCCGAGCACACCGAAGAGATCAAGCTTCACGCAAAACATGGGACAGAAGACAGCACTATCACCCTTGCATGTAAAACACAAAGGGGAGCACTTTCATGCATGATGTGGAACATCTGTACCCAATTCCCTCTCCATTGAGGGACCTGAATGTCCTGCCACATATAACAGCATGTGGAACATCGTCTGTTTAAGAAAAAATAATAATCAGGTGGAAAACGGCATGAATCAAAATGCAGCTCATTCATTAGACACGAAGTATCTCATCCTCATTGAGACAAAGAATCAAGAAAGCCTCTTCCTCCTCAATTACTCACTCTCTGTAAAGAACCAGTACCAACACCCTCAGGGTTAGGGAAAGCCTGCTTCGGGTCCTTACCAGGGATGAAACAGGACAGTACGCATCCATACGGCATAAAAGCACTTTCCACACAAGAGAAAGAGGAGGAAGTAAGGGTTCACCAGAACTTCCAAGATTTCCACACCGTTACTTCTAAATTCCCACTCCAATGAACAGTCAGCTTCAATAAAGGTTTTATTTGGCATGTTTTCAGCACATCGCTCCCCCTTCGCTGACTTAATTCACATATTTGGCTCTAACAGATAAAACTTCACCCATCAATTTGACTTCCTCAAACCATAAAGGATTTTTCAAAGTAGCAAAGAGCAACCAACACGACTGTAACTACAGTGAGCTGTCAGTAGAGCAGTAAATACTAAAAAAGAATCGTGACGTGGTAAGATTTTACACATCAAAAAACGTAACTTATCTATTACACATACTCTGAAAATCTGTAAGTCCAAGTATAATATTTTTCAAAAGGGAAAAAAAAAAAACCTGCTTCAGACCTGGAACCTGCAAAGCTTGTACTGTGGAAGAGAATAAATACATTCCCTGTCAACAGGAGTCAGCATACATGGTTACACCAGTAAGTACCTAAGATGAGAACTACCACGGACATTTCTGCCTAATGGGATTTGCAATAAGACAATTACACAATTTAATATCAGTTTAACCACTCTCACTTTTCCAAGTTGCTAAAAACCACTCATTTAAACAGCAGATTTTTTCCAAATTCCACTTGCACAGAGCCTTCTTTTAAGATACTGGGATTCAATCTACCAGGAGTGTTTAAAAAAGATTAAAAAATCCCAGCATTCAACACCANTAACATTACTGATGTTTGAAATGTTGGGGGGGGGGGGGGGGGGGGGGGGGAGTTCCTTTTTAAAGCCAACATTTTGCAAAACGGGCAGAAAACATTACTGCAAAACGAGGGAGCCTTCTACAGTATTAACGGTCTTTTGCGAGGGCCTTTTTAGACAGCCTTCTCGTACGCACACCGTGCTTCATCTGGATGAGATTACGTTTTCCGTAGCCTATAAAGAAGCAGGATTCAATAATGGATCATTAAAGGTAACAATGGCAAAAGGTGTGAGAACTACAGGGACCGAAGCGCTGCCCGACCGCTCATTTCTGGGCTACCGCAGCACAGTTCCCAGCCAAAGTTCCCCTCTCTCTCTCCACAGGTTGTCCGTCCCCTCCTCTCCGGTACCGAGTCCCTACCGGTTCCAGTGAGCCTCGCCGGGTCTTCCACCCGGGACCGAGCCCGCCGGTGCCCCGAACACGACGCGCAGGTGATTCCTGAGGCGTTGGCGCTGCGGAACGGNGGGGGGGGGGGGGGGGGGGGGGGGGGCGACACGGACTCAGGTGCCGCTGGTTTTCGCCAGGCGCTGGAGGGCTGGCCGCCCGCGTACCGAGGTGTGCAGTGGCCTCTGCTGGCGCCATCACCGCCGCCCGCACCGTCCCGCTCCTGCCACCGGCACCGGGAGCCGCGGGGCGGGCGGCCGCCGCTCGCCTCCCCCGGGCCGCCGCCGCGCTGAGGGCGCCCGCTGCGCACACACACACACACACACTCACACGCCCCCAACGCGCCACACACCCCCGGCGGCTCCCGCAGCCCCCCGCGGCCGCGCGCCCCCTCAGCGCCCCCTCACACCCGCCGCGCCCCCCTCCCCCGCGCCGCCGGCGGGCTCTCGCCCGGCTCCTTACCTGTGAGGAGGCTCTGGGAGCCGCTGCGAGCGGCGGCGCCGGCCGGGTCCGGCTGCCCCAGGAGAAGGGCGATCCAAAGGGAACCGAGGAGCCGCCGGGCTCTCCCCGCCGCCATCTCTCCGCTCCCCGCGCCCGGCAGCCGGGCACCCAGCGCCAGCCCCTCCCCCGGGGGGCTCCTCCTGCCGGCCGGGGCGCGCTCCCCGCTCCTCCGCCGCCGGGCTGCGCCCCTGCGGCACCCCGAGGAGGCGGCCCTCAGCCGGGCGCGCCGGGGTTCGCGCAGCCGCCCCGGAGAGCGGCCAGGCGGGCGGGCGGGAGCGGCCGGGCTCACTCCATCGCGGGCCGGTCCCAGCGCCGGGCTCCGCCGCTCCCTCACACGGAGCCAGAGGGGCGCTCGCCGCGCGCTCCTCCCCTCACTCCCTCCCGCCCCCACCCCCGGCCCGCCCCACACACACCACCGCGCGCGCGCATGCGCCCGCGCGCTCCTCCCGCCCCGCACGAGAGCTCCCTCCCTCCCTCCCTCCCTCGCGCCGCCGCCGAGCCCCCGCGCCAGGTGCGCGCGCCCGCCCGCCCGCCACCGCGCCTGCGCGGCGCCCCCGCCCGCGGGGAAGGGCGGTGCGAGGCGGCGGCGTTGGGGCGGGCGGAGCCGCCCTCCCCTCAGCGCGGCCCCGATCCACCCCCCCC
>RSEF01000010.1:1195119-1221320 GCA_003993805.1 Himantopus leucocephalus | reverse complement strand
CTTGTGGTGGTGGTCTGTGGTGGTAAAGGTTGGGTCTTTGCAGGTATGGACCCTCCTGTTGCACATCTCGGTGTTTCAGGCACGATATTGCTCAGTGTGGTGTCACGCACATGCTGGTGGGGAGCAAGCCATCTGCACGAGTTGGTACTGATGTATCTGCTGTTCCAGCTCGTGGCTTCTCCATGCAGACGGAGCATATGCTCCACTGGAGGTGGGATGACAAGGACACGTTTCCTCTGTGGTGACATTGCTCGTCTCAGAGTGACTCCCCTGAAGTTTGCTGCAGACATGGGCGCACCAAGCAGCAGTGGCAGGCCACCAGCCTCGCTGTGCTGTGACCTGAGCTGGGGCTTTCTACCGAAACCAAACTGAGTGTTGTAGGAGAACAGGTGAGTCTCCCAGCTTGTCCTGGCTCTGTCGGAGATACGCGACCCTGAGGGGGTGGTGGAGGGGAAGCAGTGTCCTTCTCAGCCCCAACGCTGCAGACTGTGAGCTGGAGAGGCCAAGGTACCGGCACCCATTTCATCGAGCAGAGGGATGCTTGCATTTAAACACCCAGCAAGAGCTAGAAGAGACGATTGGTGGAGCATTAGCACGTGCACAAAGAAGATCCTAAACAAGAGCTGACCCTAAATCCACATCCAGGGTATTTTCACCAGCCAGATCCTTCACTAACAGCTCAGCTCATCCGTGCTTTTGGGGGTTGAAGCAGGCTGGTGTACCGCACGCTGCTTTCAGAGCCACAAGCACGTATCCCGGCACTTTGCAAAGCACAGGATGACTCGTTTTCGTGTCTCTACATTTCCACCTTGACCACCGCGTATCATGCTAGATGCTGCCATGGAACGGTTTAGCAGATGCACGTGGTAAATGAATTTCTCAGCACAGATGGAGTTGAGCAGAAGGGACCTCTTCAGAAAGGAGAGCACATGTAAGGGGAGCGAGGCCTGGGAGATTCAGAGCGAGGAGGCAGGAGCGAGTCTCAGCGAGGAGGAATATTTCAACAATTCTGAACTTAAAAGTGGAGTATAAGGCAAAAAGCTTGAGGTGAGATGTGTTAATCAGTCTGAAGGATTTGGGTTCCCAACTCGAGCTCAGCCTGGTGGTATTTGTGCTCTTGGTATTATTTGCAAAGCCTTCTTTCCTCTGGATTATCTCCAGCTCGCGCAGCTTTGGGGTGGCTGAACAAATGGTGGTGATCCGAGGGGCATCTCAGCCCACGCTCACGCTCGAGGTTGTTAGTGGGTGTGCAGGCAGCCTAAACCAAACCCGAGGCATCAAGAAATCTCCCAGTGCAGGATCTCCGTGTGCCTCGGGTGACAGAGGAGAAGGGCTTTTTCCAGAGATCCCGCCTGGCTCAAGGAGCGGTGGAGCAGGAGGGAGGCCAGCTGAGATGGGAGGTGCACCCCTGAACCGGCGGATGAAGCTCCCAGGGCAGGAGCCTGGGGGCAGCTGTGGTGTGGGGCACCAGCACTTTCGCAGCGCTTTGGTATCGCGAAACGGGGCTTGTTATGAGGAGATGCTGCGAGTGATTGTGGAGGCTGAGTATTTCTGGCTGCCGTCTCTGGCTGCTCTCAGTCACGGCTGTGGGGCTGAGTTGGGATCAGTCAGAGCCTGTGGATGCGCAGTGACAAACTCCTCATGCACAGAGGCACCCGTAAATCCTGTAAGTGGGTGCTTAAATTCACGGAGCAAGGTGATTGCAATGCAATATTTTATTCTTGTCAGCTTCAGCGTTAACAGTTACTAGAATCACTTGGGTAATTAAGCTCTTGCACAAATAAAATGAAAAAGTGTCAGGTGCCTATGGAGATGTAAATCATTTTTCAGAGTGGGTAGGAGAGCGGTTCTCAACTTTCCTCAGTAGCTGGAGTCCTAAAATCCCCAGAGATAGCACAGATCCCCTTGGGATGAGCTGAAGGCAGCAGCCCCGCTTTTCTCGGGTACCTTTTGCCAACCATCTGCAAGGAGCTGGTGGGTACCCAGGGCTCCGTACATGACCATTGGGCTGGAAACTTCGTAACGAAAGGAAGACATTTTGCAAAGGGCACGGCTAAAATTTCATACCAAAGAGTGTTTTTGAGAAGTGTTAGTGTTTTAACTGAGGAGTAACAGGCAGCAAAGTGCTGATCCCTGTCTTGCTGCGGAAAAAGATAAGGCTGGGACTGTAGGAGGAGAACCGCATTCCCATGTCTGCGGGATGCACTGGGAAGATCCTGTCACTGTCTATAAATGTTTATTGCTGGGATTATACGAGGTGGGGAAACAGTCGGAGGTTTAAATGTGTTTCTAAATGGCTGTGCTCTGTGCTGCTGAAGGGTGGCTCTTCCCCGTGGGTTTTGGAGGGCCGTGCGAGGCGATGGCTTTAGCTTTGTGGCTGAAGCTCCTCTGGCAGAGCTCTGCAGCCTCGGCAGGGGCCAGGAGAGGGCAGCGGGGAGGCGCTCGGATACCCGCCGCGGGGATGCCCCGGGGGCACCCGGGGGGACGGCCGGTCCCTGCCCGTGTCCCGGGACCGCCACAGCCATCCCGAGGCTGGCGGGGAAAAACAGCTTAGCCAACACACGGATAACGCCGTCCCGGAGGAGAAGGTCAGCGGTTGGACCTGGTTTTGCGTCCAAGCACAGGCTTTGGGAAGCTGCGAAGCTCCCATAAAGCAAAACCCCGGTTAACACATCCTTGGGGTCCGGTGGGCAGATCTGCTGCCCCACGCCTGCTCGCGTGTTGGGCATGTCACCAGCTGACACGCAGTCCCCCTCGGGGACAAAGCGTTGGGTGAGGAGCTGGGGCGACCAGCTGAGCCCCCGAGGCTCCACATGGGAGATGGGACCAGCCTGGCAAACAAGCGTCCAGCTGGTAAGTCCGGAGCTGAACAAAGCCGGGGCTATTTATATTTATGTAGGGCAGGATGATTAATGCCCGGGCCTTTGCCATTCCAAATAAGCAGGGTAATTAGGGAACTGGCTTTATTTACTAGGTAGCTTGGTGTGAGGCAATGTGTCCACGTGTCCACGTGCCCCCTGCGCCGCTCCCGACCCCGGCAGAGCAGAGCTTGGGGACCACGGGCCATCCCCGACTGCGGGATGGGGACGGCTCTGCACGACTGTTTGGGGAGGACAGCGGGCAGTCATGACTGTAGCCAGCTCGCTGGAAGCGGCTGTAATGCTATGAAACACCCGGAACTGATTTTCAGAGCTGCCTGTGTGTCTGAAGATGCAGACTGGTACCCAGTGAGGTTTCCAAGACATGGGACACTTAATCCACTTGGATCCCCAGGGGCACCTGCCTGGGTCACCCTGAGCTTAAACTCCTGTCACTGCGGCCATCGTTACGCTCTCTGTGCTCCAGCAGAAAACAAACACCCTTTTGGAGGCGGCTTCTAATTTTCTGCCTGTTTCACAAGGTATTTGTGTTGAAGCAGGAGCAGGAAGCAGGATCCCGCTGCGCCAAACACAAAGCGCCGCGGTGACTCCCGCCCCAAACAGCTGACGAAACTCGTCACACCTACGCCGCATACCGCCAGGCTGAGTCTCCCCGCACCCCGGCATCTTCATCCGGGCGGAGCGGGTGAATAATGTCACCACATCACAACCACCCCACTTCACCCCGGGAAGAAACGATTCCCCGGGGCACGAGGAAGTGGAGGATTAGTGGCGGTGGAGAAGGTGGCCCTGGAGCCCTCCCAGGGCTGTGCTGGTTTCTCGCATCTGCGGTGAATAGCAGCGGAGGGTTTGGTCTCAGCCGGCTCTCCTCTGGGCCAGGCTGCAGCCTTGTTTCCAAGCCAACCAGAGTCCCTCGCGCTCCCCAAACGGCTGCAAACAATAAGCCCGCCTCGCCTCCTCCATACCAGGCCCAGCACGGCTGATGCTGGAAGCAGAACTGCTTTGGCCACGCCGCCGCCATGGCAGGGAAAGCTGAGGCGAAGGGTGCTCAACCCCTGCAAGCACACCGATGTCCGCCCTGCCCTTTGCGGCTGGCTTGGTGTCCAAGCGAGAGGCCCCGGCAGGGATGAGGCCACCTGGGAACAGCGCTGGCCCACGGCTCGCCGACGGCAGGCTCGGTCCCGGCCACCTGCAGGAGGGAACAAGGTCTGTCTGTGGTCCAGAGATGAAGCCACTCATGTGTATTCTTCCCCCCTGCAAAATGCCAAATTAGCAGAGAAGAAAGGGAACCAAGCCTGGCACCACTGTGAAAAAATGGGTATTATTATCTCCGCTGACCAGAAGGCAGAGCTGGAGTGCAGAGATGCCACCCGGCACAGCTCGAGTCCCCATTGGGGAGGGCGGGCGCATGTTTATCCCATGGTTTCACATGAACTTCTGCCTGGAGGGTCTCAGTGCGATTTTAGTCTGATTTTGAGGCACAACAACCTATTTTCCCTCACGTTTCCCTCACAAGTTGCTCCCCACAGGCGCTGCACAACTCTTTAGGCAATGGCGGTGCTGAGGGCCTTCCCCCTGCGCTCGGCTGACAGCCTCAGGAGGGCTCCGCGCCCCCACCTCCACCACACGTCCCCGCCACCCGGCGGCGCCCAAACCCGGCTCAGTAGCGGGTGAAGCCGGTAAAGCCGATAAACTACCCCCCCATCCCCGCCTCCCTCCTCCACCCGCCACACTCAAGATGGCGCCGCGCCGCACTCAAGATGGCGCCGGCGGGGTGAAGGGAAGAAGGGGGGGTGTGTGTGGGGGGGGGGGGTGTGTGTGTGGCGCGCACTCAAGATGGCCGCCGGCGCGGCGAAGGGGAGATGGCGGCCGCCGCGCAGGCGCGGCGCGCGCGCGTCACGCGGCGCGGCGTGACGTGCCGCGCCGTGCCGTGCGTGCGCGGCGCGCGGTGACGGAGCGGGTCGGCCGCGTCCCTTTGTTGGCGGCGGCTGAGGCGCGGCGGGGCCGGGGGCCGGCGGGGGCCGCGGGAGCCGCCGCCGCCGCTTCTTCACCGCCTCGCCATGGACTCGGACGAGGGTTACAACTACGAGTTCGACGAGGACGAGGAGTGCAGCGAGGACAGCGGCGCGGAGGAGGACGAGGAGGAGGACGAGCCCGACGATAACCTGGACCTGGGCGAGGTGGAGCTGGTGGAGCCCGGGCTGCGCGTCGGCGGAGAGCGCGACGGGCTGTTAGGCGGTGAAACGGGAGGGCTGGGCCCCGGCGGCGGCGGTGGTGGAGGCGGCCTGGGCGGCGGGCCGGGCCCCGGAGGTGGCGGCGGCCCCGAGCAGGAGGAGGATTATCGCTACGAGGTGCTGACGGCCGAGCAGATCCTGCAGCATATGGTGGAGTGCATCCGCGAGGTCAACGAGGTCATCCAGGTGCGACCCCCCCCCCCCCCCCCCCCCCCCGGGGCTCNNCCCCCCCCCCCCCCCCCGACAGCGGCACCGGGACCCCGGTTGGGGGGGGGGCGGCACACACCGGGAGGTGGGGGGGGAGGCGGGGCGGCCGGCGCCGCCAACGGGCCTTGCCTGAGGGGCGCCGGGCCCGGCCCTCCCGCCGGCCGGACCCCCCCCAGACTCTCTGAGGGAGCCTCTGACCCCCCGCCTTGGGGGAGAAGAGGGCTCCTCGGCACCCCCTTCCCTCGGGAAGGCCTTTCGGGGCAGGCCGGGAGCTCGCTTCCTGCCCTGGAAGCGTCGGGAACGCGGCCCTTGGCTTTAAAAAGGGCTCCTCTTTCTTTGTGTGATTTCCAACCGGTGGGCTGTAATCTGTGTTTTGCCTTTTCCCCCTTCCGTCTTCACGCTGGCTGGGGCGGGAGGGGAATAATTGAGCCCCGACAGTTCCTTCGGTAAGCCGGCGAGTCGATGGCAAGCTCTGGAATGTGAGGAGAGGCAGCCTGGCACCGCTCTGGTTTTGCTGCCTTCTCCCTTTCCCCACCCCCCCGCCACATAGAAACGCGCTCCTGCTCGTAGGGTTGTACCTCGTCGTGTTCATTTCCAGCACAGACCAGGAGGGATACGAGCGATCGCTTCAAAACCATAACTTTTTTTTACCTCCAGTTTTTAAGCGCACCACTTTAAAATTGAAATCGAGCTCAAAATAACATTTCCTGTCTTCAGATGAAAGTATCCAAGTCTTATCTGTTGGCTCTGGAGCTTTTGGAAATTATCAAGCCGCTGAAACTATTTAGCATCCCTTTCTGAATGTTTATGGCAAGGTTTTGCTCCAGCTCACCGTAAAGTTTCTGATGCCGTTCACTTTTTCTGCAGGGGACCAGAGTGCGTGGGTTTTCTTTTGTTCCCATTTACTCGACAGTATTTGGAGTTATAGCAAGTAAATGGAAAATGCTTCTCCTTTTCCAATATGCAAACAGGAGTAGTGTGAGAAAGTGAAATCTATGGATATTAAATATTGAAGGACACAGTGCCCCGAAAGCAGTTGTTTTGTTAGTTGTATGTACTTCCAGCGTTGGTAAATCCGTTTAAATATGAGATACTTCAGTGAATGCTTTTGCCCAACTATTCTGTGCTCTACAGTGACTATAATTGCAGCTTTAAAATGTTGCTTTATGTGCTATAAATCCACTGTAGTTTATAGGGAGCTAGATGCAAACAACTGTAAAAGTATTTGCGTACTAAATTAGTAAATGACACTTCTTAAGTCAAATTAAACTTTATAACTTTAATAATAGTACTGTGTATGTAAAGCTGAATAAAGGAGTCTGTCTAGATTAGCTGATTACCCTGCAGTTAAAGAAGATCTCATGATTAAGTACAGCTTTTTCTTTGCTACCGGTTATTGATCCTAACGTGAGGAGGGAAACAAATGGCAAGTAGACAGGCAAACAATTGGTAACTTAAAAGTTTCTACTCTTTGAAATAGCGATTAAAATGGCGAGTCTGTATTTAATGACTAAAACTGCGAAAATCATAATCTGTACTGATTGTATTGAACAGCTTCTACCGTTCGTTCTGTCTTTGCATAAGCAAAGTGGTGGAAAAGTTCCTGCCAGTGAGGAGTAGTGAGTATTCCTGCTCGTGCATATTCCAGACCCAGGCAGCGTGGTGGACTCGCCTACGTGTTCTTCATGAACTGATATCTTAGACAAGGTCCTGGTTTCTGGTCTGTGGGGGTTTTTTCCCCCCCTCTTATTACTGTCCTTGAGCTGCACGACTTGTGTGCTTGACCTCCGAGCTGCAGAACTAGCAGAGAGAAGTCAATATAGGTAAAGGGACCCCTCTCCTGCTTCTGTACCTGGGGTGGTGGTGGGAGTCCCGACCCTGCGATGGACTTGGCTGTGTTGGGCTCTGCAAACCACCTACACGGAAACGCCGTGGCTGCTGCCTGTGCTTTAGTTACTTGTGTTAGGTTTGCAGTAGTTATTCCTGGTTTAACAGAGCAGAGTGCAGAAAGCCAGTTTGTTTAGAGTGTCACGGGTAAACTCAGGACCTAAAATCAGCTTAAGCCCTGGAATGTGTCAGAAGAGGGTAGAAAAACATTCAGTTGCTCTGAATTGCTTTTAAATGCCAGCTTACTGCCATTAGATTTCTAGTCTGTTCAGAGGTAAGTGAGCCCAATTCAGTTGATGCCTCGGTATTTGCTCATCCTAGCTTCTGTTGCTGGTGGTGAAATCTTCCAGGGCTCTGTTCTGTTTATTTCCTTGCTTTTGGCGCCCAACCAGGATTGCTGCTGCTGCTTTTCTGGTTCAGTAAACCTTTTCTGGAGTCACATTGGCTCAGGATCCTGCTGCGGATCCTCGGTTGCAGCGCTGTGATTCACTTGTTCCAGTCGAGTACTGAGTGGCTTTGGTCTCTGTGTATCTACGTTGGGTTCTTGGTATCAAAGGGTGATGGTTACGGTTCTTAGTGCTTGGGAATTTATTTGTTCAAGCGAGGATGTAATGCAGAGGTACCCCATACCTGAAAACTTCAGCTGTAGCTCTTGCACCCTCTAATCGGCGAAGTTACTCTTTTCTGATAAGAAGCAAGGTATAAATAGGATTTTGTTTTTCAGTTGATCGTCTTTGCAGCTGCAGCGAAAGGAAAAGGTATCAGTGAGCCATGAAGTGTCTGCAAGGGGATATCTGAGCCACGGCAGGTATAAGCGTCCGTATTAAATGGCCTTTGTCTGTATTAAAACGCTGCATTTGAACAGTTTATTAGCTGATAGTAATACTAATTGAAGGGACTGCATTAAATTTATTCTCCCGTCCGTTTAGTCATTTCCAAATACAAGCTGTGTCAGAAAAACACGAACTTCTCAGGACAGGGATTTGATCTGATGAAGACTTTGCAGAAGTAGTAGCTACCTTGTGGTGAACTTACTGGTTACAGAGCGTGTAATTCACGCTGCAGCCTTTAATGGGCTCTTGAAGATGGCCACTCGGCACCGAGCTGTTATCTTTTCTTTATTGCCTGGTCTTCTAAGGATACTGAACTTGCAGTGAACTAGGGAGGTTTCAGAATGACATAAATATTCAGAATATTTCTTTCTTGTCTGAGCATAAGCGGGATTTTGGGCGTTTAATGGTGATTTTTGCAAAGTATTTAGCATTTATTGCTCATAATCTGGTTTGACTCTGTACTGCACAACAAGAATTCCCTTTCCTCTCCGAATGCAAAAATAGGAGTATGAATAAGTCCCTTAACCTTGTGCTGCTGATTTGGCTGGGACTTTTAAACCCTACCTCAGATCAGAGTATCACTCCCATTATATCACTATAATTACACAGAGAATCATTCGACATGTTATTTTGAGTTTTTGTTGTTAAAGTAAACAGGCGGATTTCTGGTGGTTTTCCAGCCACTGGCAGAATAGCTTGCCGACTAACTGTAAAAACCTAGGCGTAGAGGTGGTGTTGAACAAAAGGCTTTCTCTTCTCAAAGGCGTTTTTCCCACAGTTGAACGTCTTCCCCGTATTCTTCCTCTCTGAACTTCTGTCCAAATAATTTTCTGCCATCGTTATGTCTTTTCTTTGTATGGGATTGCTATTTCCATCTTTGCTCTAGATTTTCTGAAAATAAACTTGAAAAATACTCAGAATAGCATGTTTATTTCTATTCTGAATAGAGCACATGATGATCTGTGTCTTTCTAGTCTTGCTTGGCCCAGCGTTCCCTTTGCTGTGGTGCAAGCTTGTGCAATTTCGGTGTTTCTGAGTTGTTTCCCCCTTTTTGGTCACCTTTTTCTGGAGCATTCCAATGGTGACGCTGTGACGTCACTGACCCTATTCATTCTTTCTGGACTTTGTAATGGCGAGATGTTGGAAATGCCAGGATGAAGCTCCGAGGTGGTTGATGTTTAAAACGAAGTGCAGAAGAGGGAGTTGAGCTTCTCCTTTTTTTTTTCTTTTTTTTTATTTTTTTCTTTTCTCCCACCCCACAGCAGGGAGCAGGATCCTGGATGCGGCTGGGTGTCGTGCCCAACCTGCCACGTGGTTGTGAGTGTGTCAAGCTTCAAACATGGACCTCCTCTGGAAGGAGGTGGCATCACTGGGTCCAATAAAAGTTAATCTGGCTCAAAACTACCTTTTCTCTTTAGTGTAGCCTTTAAAATAAGGTTCTTCAAAGCAGAACGGGTAACGTGTGACACCAGAGCATTTATACTGAATGTTGGTTTCTCATTTAGATGACAGAGCTGGATGACCTCTTTGGAAGTATGGTCAGGTCCTTCCTGAGTAAAAGCTTTGCCGTTAAAATAAGCCAAAACCCCAGGCTGCCCCTAAGTTACAATGCCGTATTTGTTAAATCTGTTGAGGAGCGGCTTTTTCGAGAGGCCGGCAGCGTTGAGGCGGTGCAGATATCCCCCAGAATGCTGCGGCTCTGCGGTTAAATAGCGCTCTGTTACGGCAAGCGCGAACCCATTGTTGCTTGGCAAAAGGGGTCTTATTAAACAGTGGCTTTACGTACTTGGACAAAAAGTACTAATTTCCAGTCGTAACTTAGGAAATTTCCCCGATGGTGGATGTAATTCAGTGGTATGGGCAGGATGTTTCAAAAACATTGTTTGAAATAGGAATGACTTGACAGTGAGCACTGGGAATTGCTGCCGTTGTACGGGGTCGTGCTTAAAACTGTATTTAATGTTAGAGATGACATCTTGAAGCCTCGGAGTACTTGAAGCTGCTTGACAAGCATTAGGTAGGAGTCCGTGGGCGGAAGCACTTCACGCTGATGCTTCTTGCATTTGGGTCCGCTTGCGCTGCCTGCACGAGGTGAATTTGCAAGCCTCTAACTTACTGTGTGGTTCGTTATTTGATAATAAAATTCCGGTTGGGGCCCTGAATGTTATGATGCTGGAAGGAAATGCTTTGTTAAACTCCGCGTTTCTGTCACGTGGCGTTTATAAGGTGTTTCATTATGGTAGGAATGCATTTAATATTTCCGAGGAATGGAGTAAACTTCACTGTGACAAAGCATTCCTGAAATCTTGTATAAGTGATCACTGCAAGGCATTTGGAAATGACATGGTATCCGTTCCCTGGCTGCCAAGACATGTAATTCTGAATATAATAGACTTTTTTTTTTTAGAATTATTATAAATTTCAGCTTTACCAGGTAGAAGAGTCTTATTCTATCTGTTAAGTCTCCAGGGTAATTTAAACTTTGTACTTAAATGACCCATTTGCTTAGTGCTTTAGATTTCCGTTTCTGTTAGCCCAAATGTAAATCTCATGGCTGGCCATGAGTAAAAAATAAAATTCGATGCTGGTTTCTTTTGTCTCAACATAATTTTGCAAAAAATCATAACAAGGCAGCCTTCTCTCAGGGGCCTTGTGGATGCAGATGGGGACTGGCATGTGTTGGGGATGCTTTCAAAATGAAACTGAAAACATGCTTTTGTTTTTTAGCTACTTTTAAACATTTGTTGCTAAAAGTGAGAAACAAATAGTAAATACAGTTATTACTATTCCCTGTGGGTTCGATTTTAGTCAGCAGGACCATACTTGCCATGCAAAGTAGAAGTGTTATTTCTGCTCTAAATTGGTAACTGGTGTGCCACGGAGAAGTCAGAATTGAGACTGCAGCATTCGCGGTCCTCGAATGTGAAACAATAGCTGTTTCTGGGTGTTAAAAGCATATCTAAAAATGAAACTATGGCTTACACTTTTATACTTATCTCCTTAGTTTTAGCCTTGCGGGAGTTAAAGTTCATAATGGGAAATAAACCCCAAACCTCTGATGCTCTTTGTGTTCCTGTGATAGGATGTAGAAGTATAGGGCAGTCCTGTGTCTATTCAGGAATATTTCCCATTTCTTCTTCAGCGCTGTTTGGCAAGCAACGTTAAATTTAGGAGCACGGCGCACAGAATTTCAGTTTGACGGTCTCTGCTGCTTGTGATTAAAACTGAGACCTGGAAGGCTTCAACATTTGTCCAAAGTGATGCTGTTCACTCCTAAGTTAAAAGTAGCTCCCTGTACAGCACCTCCCCAAGTGTCCTTGGCACCTGTTGAATTGTTTTCAGTTTTCTATTTTGAAAATAATCTCTCTTCCCCTTTACTCCATGAATAAGATAAACGAGAATGTGGTTCTGCTGTTTGGTGTCAGATGTAACAGAGCAATTCGAGGAAGTGATCATTAACCTCCAAACTGCGCTTGTGTTTTAGTAGTGAGTCAAGGTTTTCATGCAGAAATAACTTGTAGGAGCCTTTTCTTTCTGGAGAATGTAGCTGCTCATTCCTCCACTTAAGAAAGACCGTTTTGAACGGTTGGTAACTGGGAAAAGAATCCAAAATTTGTCACAAGAGCAGTCGCTTTCCATGGGAAGTAACTCTGGAGGCTAAAAGTCCTCTCTATGGGGTTCAGCCTGCAACTTACCTGTTTGGGGTCATGCTTGCAGTCCTTTGAACTTCTATTACTTTTGGAGTTAGAGGACCCTAAAAATATTGCAAGCGATGTTTTCTCTTGTTTGTGGCTGGCTACGCTGTGTTATTGGCAGCCGTAAAGAATGTTTGGAGGCTTTTGCATATATATAGGCATATAATGTTGCTGAATTTCATGAAGTCATTCAGTAGCTTCAGCAACTGCAAGAAAATTGTAGCCTCGTTTATTGTAAAACACACACGGAGGGTTTGTAGCTACTCGGTAATGCCAAATGGTGCATTTGAGTGCCGCCCGGAATACAGATGCCTGCGTGTTTGAGAGGTCTGCCGAGCTCGTGTAGGATATCGCTGCAGGAGGCTTCAGCGTGACGACGAAGTGACTGATTCTGCGTGAACTGGAGGGAAAAAAAAATTACCCTTTAAAATTTGATAATGGAAATTCTGCTAATATTTAAATATCTTCACCGCCCCAGGTGTTTGCTGTCGGCATCGTTGAAAACTTTGAGTGTGTCTGGCCTGTATTTGATTCCTTAGCTTGCTTTTAACTTTTGATCTCGAGCTGTGGTGGAAATACTGTTTAAATGAATGCTTTGAAAACTGCCATTCGAGGCTCCCTCAGTAGTTGAGTTTCACACGTAACTTAGTTTGGTAGTGTTTGTACTTCACAAGTCAGTTCCTTTTTAGAATTTGAAATGTCCATATAACTACAAGCACTCTTTCAAAAGAGGTCCCTTGTTTACATGGCGTAGCACTGCTGAGTAATTATTTTTGGTATTCAGAGTAGTATGTTGTGGTGAGGGTTTGAACCACTGTATATACGTAACACTCAACCACGAGTATCTGCGTCAAGTCTTTTGCCTGTTTTTTGAGACTGAGAACTCTTGCCGAATGTCAGGAATCATTTCAGAAACAAAGTCTTATGTAGAAAACTTTCACCAGTATCGAAGTCACTTGGAAAAAGGAAGAAACTAATAAGCCCTATAAATACTTCTCCAAAAAATTGCTTCTTCCCGTTGTAGCTTACCTACCTGCTGCTGCGCACGTTGGCTTACTTTGTGCAAGCGTGTTGGCAATTGTGGTGCCTTTTGGCCTTGCCAGTGCTCTTGCCAGCTGTTTCGGGCAGCATTTGTGAGCTGGTGGGGCACCTGGTTGGTAGGCATGGCCACCACCTAGTAAAGAAGAAAAAAAACCCCTCTGAAAACTGGCTTAGGAGGGACATGTGTACCACTTTGGTGGCCTCCCTTTGGACAAGCATGGAGCCCAGACAGCTTGTGTCAAGTGCCGCTTCTCCATGACTGTGTTATGGAGTATGCTTCTCCTTGTTGCTGGACTGTGGCGTGTCTGTGTGACGGCAAAAGGTTGTTGTCCTCTGCGGATATATTGGGGAAGAGGAACCAAATACTGTTGCTGGGTACAGGGGGAAAATTGAGAGCCCTGTGAGCAGGTGGTTCTTTGCCATAATCTAGGAGTAACTGGGCGGTAGTCTATGTACCTACCTAAAACGTGGCTTCTTGGCCTTCTGCACTACTGATGGTTTCTAGCTGGTGCCCACTTACCCGTGCTGGCATATTATGTTCTTCCCTTCTAACCTTTTCAAAGTGTTCTTGGCTTTGTATCTTCCTCAGTTACAACCCAGAGCACTATGTGCCACCTCTCATTTCCAGGGACGAGCAGTGCAAGGATTGTGTTCTGGCTGTCTGCTTCAAAAAAACCAGGTCTTCTGGGAAAGCAGTTGCAGCTGAAACGTAAAGGTGTGAAAGAGAAAAGGTTTTTCTTAGGACTTACTCGATTCTCTGCCTGACTTCCTGGTCTGAGGCACCCTTTGCGTTCTGGGACACCACGAGCATGCCTTTACATGTGGGGAAGGGTGCGTGTTACTTCACAGAAGATCAAGCTTTGATTGCTTTGTGATTTGAGGAATTTGGGAGCTGGAGGGAGGTAATCCCTAATGTTGGAAATTAAAAGCTTGGGTATTTACTTACTGCTTTTACAGCCCTTCAGAAAAATTGTTTGTGCTTGATGGAGTAATGTTTTGTGTGTTGTTTCACCAGATGAGGGATACAGACTCTGAACTCTTGTTTTCCAGCGGATAAGAAGGATAGAGTAGGAGTTCCTGCTCAGAAGATTCTGCTTGGGCACAGTTGAAGTCCTCTTGAAGTGGAGAACGTGCACTAAAAATGTAGAACCAGAAGAATCAGTATAATTGCACCTGAAAGTAGTCAACTGGCAAAATAACTGACTTTGGGTGTTAGTTCAAAGGGTTGTTGGTTTTTTTTTTTTAAACTTATGTCTGCCTATTCCTATTAAGGAGAAAGCATGAAGAGACTTTCTTCCAAGATAAAGAAATGAAAATTTTAAGTGGTTCTGAAGGTTTCCGCTTCCTGCCTGCTATTAGTAAGCTAGGTC
The DNA here is from genome assembly GCA_003993805.1 of Himantopus leucocephalus. Taxonomy (NCBI): domain Eukaryota; kingdom Metazoa; phylum Chordata; class Aves; order Charadriiformes; family Recurvirostridae; genus Himantopus; species Himantopus leucocephalus. The sequence continues at coordinate 1,207,174 of RSEF01000010.1, read as the reverse complement.
AACCTCCGCAGGAGTGTGGTGAGCAAGCCCTGTGAGTGTACTACGCTGGCAAAGTGCATTTGACCTGTTTGCTTTAGTAAAAACTTTTTCAGAGCCACATAGGAAGTAGCTGGTATTTGAACAAGTGCATGATATAAAAATCACAGCAGGACACACTTGATTTTACCATTCCTGTGCCGCTTTGACCTGCGTGTGGAAACTGGTGAAATAGTTACTGTGAATAGTGAAGTACTTTACTCGGGGTAACTTCCTTTTAGGGTTTTTCTTTGGTTTTCTGAGCTAAGGCGGTATGGACTGTTGTCGGTAGGCTCCTGTTGCTGCTTGGCTTGAAACAAACTCAAGCTGATCTGATGCTTTGCGTTTCTTTAGGTATCTAGTACTCATCCAAGCAATGCTTTTTGAGATGCAGGGGTGTGTGGCCATGTGCACCTGCAACCTCAAGTAGGGGCAGGCATGGTTAGATGCATGCTGCTCTTGGCTTGAGCCGTTCCTGTTCCCTCGCTGCGTGGCTGCAGCTGTTTGCAGGGCCAAAAAATGAATGGGATCAGTGAACCCTGATGAAACGTGCCTCCTCTCTGCTCTTATCGGTCAGCCCACTGTTTGACCCCACGAGCAGTTGCTTTGCTCCGTTTGCCAGAAGCGATGGTGGTTGAATTGCTCAACTCTGTACTGTCAGCAAGAGAAATGCACGTGTATCTGCACCTGAAGACAATGTTTTTGTGGCCTGTTTTGGGTGCGTGTATAATTATAGGTGCGTATTTAACTTTTGAAAGAGCTCTGGGTAGTTTTTCAAAACTGTGATCCCCTCTGCAGCTGATAACTTTGGACTGCGTGTGTTCTTGTGTAACAAAGTACAAACGCAATCAGCATTCCTTTGTCTGGCAGATAGAAATGCGGAGAGGGATTAGGGGAAAACAGGAGAATTCACATAAGTAAACAGTCTCCCTTGCAATGAGCTCTCCTGTGTGGGAAGAATAACTTAAGAATAAGTTAACTCATAACTATCTACATCCTAGTCAGGCTCAGGGATCTGAGAAGTAGGGAGGTGGAAGGAATGGTCTGGAAAGAGAAAAGGAGTTAAGGACATCTGGGAAGAAGGGAGAATGTGTGGGAGAGCTGTGTCTCAAGGGGGTAACCTTTGTTTTGGTAGTTAGTAATACTTCTGTGATGACTGAAAGGCTGGCTGAGCGAATTGAGGTGGTAGTCCTTGATTTGTACTTATTTAATATATCCATTAGCATGTTCTGTAATAAGCCTTCTCTTTATTTTACTTGGTAAAATGATGTGTTTGAAAATTCCTTATTTGTATTGTTGAGAGCTGAAATTAATACTTGAAAATGTACTCTGCTGTATTTTTATGTTGGATGATGACAGCTGATAGTAAATGCAAGTGGAGTTCTGTATGGCAGCAAAGATCCGGTATAATGTGATACAGGTCTTGGACTATGGCGGTTTAGAAATTTAAGATACTTTGCCTTCAATTGGGAATTCAGTCTTGAGGTACTGGAAGTGGGTTCATAGATTGTATAGAAACTGATAATGATGCTTGAGAAACTGGCAAAATGCTTGCTTCTTGGCTGGCTTTCTTAATTTCTGAATCTCTCATCTACTTTGTGTCGTTAATCTGCTTTAGGGTTACCATTTGGAAACTAGCTTTTTTTTTTTAGCTGGGATGGTAGCTTCTAGGAGGGGAACAGGGTGCAAAGGCTTGGAGCTGTCTTTCAGGATGGCTGATACTGCAACTATCTGGAGGGAGTGTGCTTGGAGATGCTTGGGATCTCTGTCATTCTCGTGTCCCGTGGCGTAATTCCCTTGACGGGTGTCCTGCTATCGCTTGCCAGGGTATCTCTGCAGCCAGGCAGCACTGTGCTTTGGAAGAGTCTGGGTGCCTGTAAGTGCACTTAATTATCTGCCAGTCATTCATATTGCTAACCTTCACATCAGTTATAAAGCAGGACTGATTAGGTGGTGGTGTTTTTTTTTTTTCTTTTTCCTCTTGCAGAAGCCCAATGTCTGATGATTGGTACTAATAACAGGAGAGGAACAAGGAGTATCCTTGTCAGCTAGTGCACAGTCCATCAAATACGAAATTGCGTGTCCAGGTTTGTTTCCTGCTCTGCATCAAAAGGGAGATGCTGCAGGTGCTTTGGAGGGTCTGCTACACATTCTTGCTGGTTTAATTCGGCAGCTGTAGAAACACTCCGGGTTAAATGAGTGCAAGTTTGTGTGGAGGCAAGTCTTTAAAGCCCTTAAATGAGAAAATGGTGAAAAAGTTGGAGGTTTCCTATTCTCCCCCGCTGTGGTATGGCTTGTGTTTTGTTACTTCTTTATTGAATCCCAACAGAGTGTTTTTTCTTAACTCGAGGGAGCTCAGGTAGTTGGTTAAAAATACCTGCAGCAGTTAGAGGCAGCATTACAGTTTTAGGTATATCTTGTTAAAGGATGGGAATGAGAACGAAGAAGAGAATCGCTGAACTCTTCCTGCCTTAAGAATATCCTTTCTTCAAAGGTGGCTTCTGTGGAGCCCTCGGAGGAAAAAGTTTTGGGGTGTAAACAGGCAAAATTACTTCTTGTAGCGGAAATCCCAGCTCATAAAATAGGATGTTGCCAGGGCTCTGTTTTGTTGGCTATAAAACTAAGTAAGACTAAATGAGCAGAGTATGGTAAATAAACTGCAAAGTCATCATTAAAAGATGGTCTGAGCTAGAAGAGACTTGTTGGGAAAAGGATGCTGGCAGATTTTCCTAGTGCAGATGCAGCTTCTGCCAGCAGAAAAAAGTGCTTCTGCAGGTATAGCTGCTTTTGTGCAGGGAAGCGATATAAGCTATAACCACATCTGCTCTGGGGCTTTTGCCAAAGATTACATCCCCAAGACACTGCTGTACTGGCAATGATTTCCTGGGCCTAGCTAGTTTAAAAGCATTAAGATGGCTATATTATATATCTTTTTTTTTTTCTACTTGATTGAGGGTTGTAGACAAAGGCATAGTCATCACTGGGGTAGATTTGCTGCCTGTTTGACATTGTGTGTACAAAACATATTTTGCTGGTAAATACTTCAAAGGGTTAAGCTCTTCCTGTTTTGTATTGCATTGCAATTTGGCAAGACATCCGTCTTTCCGCTGAATGATGCGGAGATGATACATGGGCAAGGTCTGCCGTCGGAAAATGAGAAGGTGGCTGTAAGAACTGGGATCCAGTTGTGGAGCTGGATTGCTAAATGGGGAAGCTCGTTAAATCTGCGCTGAATGATGACTGACTGCTGTGACACGGTACAGAATTTGCGTGCCCAGGTGCTTCATTTAGCCAGGTATACGCGACAGTAAACAAGTTTAGGTCCTTTGTGCAGCGATGGGGAGATGAAGTCAGCCCAAGGGAGGTGTTTTTTTTTCTTTCCTAAAGTACTATTTGTGTTGCTGCTTCAGTGAGTGGGTAAAATTTCCTCTCTGTCCAAGTGAAGCGTGCCAGAGAGGGAATGGTTTGTAAAAGTGGGTGCTGCTTTGAGGAAGGGACAAAATCAGAAGCAATAAGGGACAGAGAAGTGAAGAGAAATACCTGGTGTTTGGATGCTCACCAAACTTGAGGCCCAGAGGAGAAAGATAATACGGAAGAATGTTATGGATTTTTTTTCTCCATAAAAATTCTCTGATGCTCTTGTGAAGTGCCACTGGCTAAAAATTCTTCAGCGAAGCCTGTGTTTCTCATCAGTCACGCTGTCTCTGAAGGGGTTAACTGTTGCATGCCACCAGTGACCGTGTATCAAAATGCATTTGAGCTAATCTGGCTATCGCCATAAGAGAAGCTATAATTGGGATGGCTTTCGTTTAGTTTTCATGGTAGATCTTTGACTTTCTGATCTTTGTGGGTGCTACTTCATTGTGCTCATGGAAGAAATTATTGTGCCTTACCATCTTCTTCTCCCTGTCTATCTATTTGTTGGAAAATGTTAACTATAATGTTCTGAAGTAGAACTCAGGATTCAGGGCACAGGCATTTTACTTCAAGATTTTTGCATAGTGAGTGTTTCCCCCCAAGTACCTGCAAGACTGAGAGCTCTGGCTTCTGCTGCAGGAGGTAGCCTGTCCTTTTGCTCTCGTTCTTGTCAGAAGAGGAAAACGCTGTGTAATCAAGCACTGCAATAACTGCTGGGTGAAAAGAACCGTGTGTTTGTGCTGGCGGTGCACTTCGGGGTAAAGCTGTGTTCGCAGTCAGGGGTTATCCTGGAAACAACTGATTTTGAGGAATCAATTCAATGGCAGTTGTCTTGAGGTGATGTACGATTTGCCTGGATTATATCTTTCTTCTGGGATAAACAACTTAATCTGTCTTTCTTTGAGCACACTGTGATAGAATAGATGGTCTCCATTAGTGCCCAGTAGCAAAAGTGGGTAGGAGACAGACTGCCCAACAATTTGAGACTTAAACAGCATTTGGGAGATATATTTGTGCTGAACATCCTTGGGGTCTGATCCTCTGCTTGCACGCTGTCTAAAGAGAGGATATCCTGTCTTTAATCATCATCTGGAAGGACCTTTGAGACCAAGAGAAGGACAATTTGAGAGGCCTTTGCAGAGAACTTACACAACTTAATCCAGAAAATAAGTTAGTTGTTTTCTTGGCACATGTTTGGGCCTACAGACAGACCTGTTACAGAAATCTCTATGGAAAAAGAACACAAGTTATTGGGAATTTGTCCTTACCCTTCCTAGTATTGCTGTGATGTTGGGTGTCAGAAAAATATTCTTATGCTCTCAAAGTCTGCCTGATTTCTTCTACGCACTTCAAGTATGCCATGGTAGTGTTATTTCTTCAGGTTATCCTAGGGGAAAAAAAAAAGTCTTTTGACATCACGAAATAGTTACCGTAGGATAGTCTCCCAGGAAGGACTTCGCAGGTGTCTATTTTTAAGTGGAGTAAGCATTTTTTGGGCAGATACTGTTCTGTTACAGCAGATCTTTGTGAATGAGCCCTTGAAATGGGCACAGCCCTGTGGGTGAACCTGGCTCTGGCCCGGTATCTGGCAATATATGATGCTGACTATGGTGGAAGAGTGAAATTAATTTATCGGTATGTATTTGAGTGAAGAAGACAAAGCAGGGAAAGCTGCTTTTTTTTTTTTTTTTTTTTTNTTTTTTTTTTTTGTTTTTGAGACACCTCAGACTTCTACAAAATGATTTAGAGGAAAAAGCAGTTCCTCTTTCAGCTTTATTCCTTTACTGTTTCTGCCTGCAACCAGGACGGTTCCCGTAGCTCACATTGGCAGACCTGTACTTTCCCAGAAATACACAGTTCATTCAGAAGTTGAGTCACTGAAGAAAGCATTCCCCTGAAACCCAAACACGGTGCTTTGGGTTGTTTTCCTTTTATTAACTTGATGGGTAGCTGACCTGACAGATGCCACTTCTAGTCTTTCCAACATTGACTAATAAAAGACTAAAAAAGTGTATTTCTGTCTTGCTGCCCTCATGACTTGGTTACGTTGAGGACACATCTTTGTAGAGATTGGGAGGATTCCCACAGTTTACTATCAAATGTCTTATGTTTGGTAGCCCAGCTGCCAGACACTGTAATGATGATACAGACAAGGCTAGGTCCTGCTTCTCTTAGTAGGCAGACGGTGCTCCTGAGCATCCACCTCAAGATCCATCTTGCAAATGGGGGAAGCTTTTGGAAGAAAGATGAACTCTTGCATTCATCTTCTTGATGACAAACAATCATTCTGGATTTTGCTTTCTGAGATGAAAGCTGAAGTTGCTGGTGGGATGATGGAGGAGAAGCGTGGGACCTCTGATTGTGAATTATACCCTGATATGCTTTAAAGTCTGTGGGACAAGATGATTTGCAGAGTCTGTTGACATGGGGAAGACCCAACTTTGACGTGCCTGACAACGTGGCTTGCAGCAGACTGATTTCACAATCAAATTTCTTGGAAGCGAGTCCCTGTTGTCTGAGTTGTGCCAACTCGGCTGTCTGGCCACACGGTGATCCCGATCTGGGTTATAATAAACCAGTGACCACCTTAACCCAAGTCGGTTCCTCTATCTGGTTCACTTGTAGCTGTGCAAGCAGTCGTGCTCCCATCACTGATCATCAGTGGGCGGCCCCAGGGCCAGCAGTTGCATGAGCTTGTATTGCTGCTGAAATAAATACTTTCTGAGCTGCTTCTTGGTCTGGTGACAATGGGATGCAGCTTCTTCGGTGTAGGCTCTGAAAAGCATGTTTTACTGCCCTATTTCCAAGTTAAATAATAATTCCAAGTAGCTGTTACTTCATCTCATAGGCAAAAATAGAGTTGGCGCACAGCTAAGCTGTTCTGGGTTTCTAGAGGCTTCCTCGATGTCTCTAAAATCTTGTGCAAGGGAGGAGACTTCTTACCTGGTTCCGATCAGTCTTGCTCTTGGGCTAAGCCGAGGGGTTTTGGTACATGCTGCCCAGTCACTAAACTCCTCTGCCTTTGTTCAGCGTAATTTCCTTCTGTAGCAAAGCGTGCTTTTGCATTCCTCTTGAGCCAACATAGTATATTTTCTTCAAGCCCTGCACTAGTGAGTTGTCATATTGGTTTGAGACCAGAATTGAAACCATACCCAATGTGTCTTTTCTAGTTTTCTAGAGGCTGTTGGTCTGAGAGATCGTGTGGGACTGAAAGTATCAAATGCTGCTGCTTTCTGCCATTGGGGATGCTTGTGGTCTGGGGAAACCCAACAGTTCTCTTGTTTGGAGCTGGATCCATTTGTGGGACATGTCTAGGAACAGTGTGGTAACTATCTGATGGGTCAAAATGAAGTGTAGTGGGGTGACAGCTTTTATAGGGTTGGGGTCATGTGCAATAGAAGGGGAAAAACGGAGCCTGGGGGTCTGGAAGAGCAGTGGTGTATAACGTCAAGAGGGAAGGGGGGTGAAACATGCTTTGTGGACACTGCTTGTGTGAGTAGTTTTGTGTGGATGAGCAGGGAAGGTGATGTTGTTGTTTGTGATTGGGACACAGAGGTCTGTTACTGCTTTTTCTAAATAGCCGTCTGTTTGTTTCATTGATGTCTCATCCTACCAGAAGCAATGCTGTGAGGCACTGGATGTTGACTGCAGGTTTGCCATGAGGAGGAAGATGGTGATTACCAGGGACCTGGACTCTACCTGGAAGAACCTGCAGGCCCTTTACGTTCAGGGTAGCCAAAACTCTTTTGGGGCTTTTAATATCACCCCATCCACAGCTTTGCTGCAGTGCTGTGTGCTGTTTTCTTCCTCCGCAATGGGAGATATTAAGGAGCTACTGAAATAGTAAACTGGAAGAATTATATGGAAATGATGCCATCACCTTCTCCTACTCTTTTTAAGGCAAGTCTTTGCAAATTCATGAGTGGGAGGCAATGGGTTGAATAAACCCATTCTGAAGCGTACTCTGGCACCCATGTGCTCCCACTCCGTTTCTCTCTCGGTATGTCAGCTATAGTTGTTCAGTGGCAACTCCAGAAACTATAGCTGTGGCTCATGTTGCTCACACAGATTTGCTGAGCTCATACGTTGGGATTTCTTGTGGTGGGAGACACCAGGAGGAGCGAAATACTTGGGGTGATACTGCCTTTGTGGGCAGTAAAACAATAGTGCTCCTTACTAAAAGTGCGAAATGGTTTGTGAAAGCGTGTACATTTGGAGACCTCTTGTTCCATAGTCCTCAAGGAGCGTACAGCAGCAAAATTTGCTTGAATTCACAGGGCCTCTCCACCTATGGGTCTTTGCTCTTTAAAGGTTCGACTTTATACTCCAGAACTGTAACAAAAGGAAGTAGATGCCAAAATGTTCTTCAAATTAAATGTATAAAATAAGGGTTATCAACTCTCTGTGTCCTGTCATCAAACCATAGATCTCCTGGTATGGAAGCAAGTGTAGCTGAAATACTGGAAAATACCTTCCCTGATCGTGCAGTTTCTAATTTGTGTTGAGTTGGTGGTGGAGCTTCTGCAGTCATCTGAGAGCCAGTGCTACCCAGCACAGTTAAGCAGCATGGCAAATCCACCCAATCTTCTTTTATTTAGAAGTATTACAGTGTGAATTCAGTTTTTGCATTTTCAAATTTGCTAATTCGTGACGGAGTTGTTGCTTTAGTATTTTTGGTTTTTTTCTTTCTGATTTTAAAAGCTTTGTTAGACAATGGATCTTTGTTGCAGCTCCTAATCATTAACCTGAAAACTTTCCAAAAGGCTCAGAGAAAATGTAAAGCAGCTGACTGCTTCATTTCTGTCTCTTGAACCAATTAACTGAAGTAATAGAGTTTTCTCCGAAGTTGCTTTTTATTATCTTCCTCTGCTAAAAGAGTGCATGTTCATCAGAGCAAGAAACAATCAGTAAAGTGCAGATAGGTTACTACAAACTGAGATCATAATATTAAGCTGCCATTTGGTGCCGTCATGTAATGGTACTAACTCAGTAATTCTGTAAAACTTAATTTTCAAAATTAAGAGATGATGTGTGAAGGGAAGTTAATGAGATGAAGAAAGATGTAGGAAGCTAAGGACATGATCAACATCGAAGCTGAAGCCTATGGATGTGTTAATGGGAAGTTACAGTGAAGTGGTAAATGCCAGCTGGAGGGCAGCGGTTGACAGCAGTGACTGGCGATGTCACAGGGAAGTAGCCTGGCTTTGTGTGGAGTTGCTTGGAAGTACCAGTAGCAGGAAAAAAGTAAATTTTTGGGTGATTCAGAGGTGGGTAATTTGAAAAAGTCACTTAGTGTGGCTTCACTGGGGCTGTAGGATGCGAAGATCATATCTTCAGTGCGTGCAGAGAGCTTGAATAGTAGTGATTTTGTTGGTATTATTTGTAACAGGTGTTTGGAAGCTGAGAAGGATCCGGGATCCACCGGTGTGTGTTGTGCTGGCCCCATAAACCGTGAGATGGCGAATGGCAGAAACGTACCACAGTGTGATTCTCTCCCAAACCTCAGGGGATGGCAGAGGAGGAGAGTATGGCTGGGTGGTGGCAGACTGATCCGTTTAGCTGCTGTCCTCCTCTTCTCCCAGCAGCCCTCTTGTGTTCTGTCTGTAATCGAGCCAGGGAATATTAGATTACACAAAAGTTTTCCAGCAGCTTCTGAGTACGCAGTCAGCAGTGTTTAAAAAGTAGCAAGTTTGAAGATAGCCTCTTTAGAGGATCATGTCCTGGAAGTACTCAACACTTACATCTCATCTTCTACAGTTGGTTCCTGGGAATTTTATTAAGCTGCTAGAAACGAGTTTTTGTGCTTGTAAGATTTCCTGTAATTGTCTCCTGAAAGAATAGATGTGAATGGATCTTCACAAACGAAGGTTGCTCAGTGCACTTTTGAAACAACGCAAACAGACGATGACAGCCTTACTGTAAGGTGACTGGGGCTAAAAGCTGATTTAAAATACTTTCTGCTCTGTGTATTTATGTCTAAGCTTACCTGTATGGGGCTGGGAGAGATGCGAGTGAAAAGCAATGGTGTTCAAACAGAGCGGATGACCTAGTTATTGCAGAATTTCAGGCTCTTGTCCACTTTGTTAGAACCTCACGAAGGAAGGAGCTGTAGGGTGCCTGGTCTGTTGTGTTGGTTGCCCTTGTTCTGTGCCACGGGTAGAGAAGGAGCTGTTGTCCTTCAGAAAGGAGTGTCAGCGTGCAAACCTGTTGGGTTTTGAAGTAATTGAAGACTTTGGGGGGGGGGGTGTTCAGCTTCTGCTTGGTGGTGGCACTTAATGCAGTTGAGTATTGCCTGTTTGTATAGGTCTTGAGGTTTAGGGCATGCCTGCCGGCACACCACCTCCATGACCTAGAGTCATCTGGAGAGGAGTGAGGAAAAACATGCAGCACATCTGATGATGCTGGTCTGCAGGGCGTTGGTGAGAGCTACTGCTGAGGAAAGCCAAAAATCTCTTTTTAATTTATGGAGGAATGTTTTAAACCTTCTTATGGTGAGGTTGCTCTTACTCTACCTGCTAACATAAAATGTGACATGTTTGTTATTCTTTTATTAATCCTTCCTTCCGTGGTGTGTGTGTGGTGACAAACTTTGGAGATGCCGTTTGATCCTGCACGTGCTCGGAGGGGCAGCTGGAATTTCCACTTGGTGCTCTCCTATTGGCAAAGGCTGGGGTTTTGACTGATTAAATATTTACAGTGGTGGTGTGACAGGCTGTCCCTAGATGCTGCTTTACGGGAGCAAATGTTTGTGCCACTTGGTTTCAGCCAGGCGGTAGCTTCTGAGCTGTTCTTTTGACGGCTGTTTGCTCCTCCACCAGCGTGTGCGGTATGTCACCACCGAGCAAAACTCTTACTCTTTGCTGTCAACCAGCGTGAAACCAGTCGCTTTCTTTCTGCTGTGGAATTCAAATACAGTCTCGTGTCACTTATGCACCCATGGAATATGTTGATGAGGTTTGAACCGCTTACAGATGTCTGAGGCTTGGGCAAAGCCGATGTTTCTGGAGCGTCTACTTTGATTCACGAGTGCAAAAGCAATTGTGTAGAAAACCAACCAAAGTCCAAAAAAGCCTCTGCTATTAGGATACAGATGGTGCGGTTGGGATGAAAACTGTTGACATGCAAAAGCTGCCATGTTCAGAAAACAAAACCAGCCATGAAATGGAAAAGAAACAAAATGAAGACTTCATCAGTACCATGTCTCGAGGAGGTGGGAAAGGATTATGCTGGAGAACTGAGCTTAGGTTGTTCTTCAGTGGCTTTTATCTGCAGGGAATCCTGAAATTGAAACAGGAGCTTACTCCCAGCACCTGATGGGAAACTGAACTCTAAAATACGCTTTTGTGGGTAATAACTGCAGGAATTAACCATGCAGCTTTTCTTGATGGATGAAAATGTGAATGGATCAAGTACTGCAAACTGTCATTGAGCAAATTACGCTGATTGGAAATTCTGATTTAAGCTAACGTCCCAATAACCTTTAATTTATAATTCACTTATGCATTTAAGTGCATCCAGGTTCCTCCTTCCAATTCATACTTTTTTATTTTGACAGCAAAAAGAATTCAACTGAGATAATAGTGACCAAGCTTCCAGTTCATTTAAACTCTATTAAATTAAGAGGGTTTATTTCAATTAATAATGCTTCTTTGGAAAAGTCCAGGCCTTCGCAGGGTTTCCCGTCCCTGTATCTCCCTCTTGCATTGGTGTGCCTCAGCATGGCACCGTAGGTAATGATAATAAATGTAAATACCTCCGGTGAAAAGCAGTGGTGAAGTGGGATCTGTCTGAAGCACATTTGGGACTTGGCTGCTTTGTTAGCCTTAAAAAAAAAATGCCAAAAAAACAACAAAAAACCCCACTGTGTTTTCTCTCCAGGCAGAGCTTTATTATGAATGTTTTGTTAGCGAGATAGTTGTGACAGTGTCTCTTTTTAAATTGCCCTGAGAATTTCAACAAAATGGCTGCTTTCCTCGGGTTTCGTTCCTATCTGGATATCAACAGGCTCGCTGCCCTGAGCTCGAGGCAGTCTTCCTCGGCTGCAACATGTAAAATTGAATAGGTGGCCGTTGTAAACGAGATCTGCTGTTTCAGCTTTCATCAAACCACGTTTGGAGGAAAACGGAGCATTTGAACGTGGTTTTCTTTTCCCTTGCTTGCCGTCTGTTTCTGGTTGCTTTATTTATTAACATTTTTCTTTGTAAACAGAAAATAGCCTTTGTAAAAGCAGGCTTCCCCCTGCTGCAGCTTCAAGCCTAAGTAGTAATCCCGTCTGAGCAGCGTCGTAGCCCGTTCATAACTAATCTTTGTGGTGTAAGAGTCGTAGACAGTAATCCTGTGTGCCAAATGAGAAGCCCATCCAGTTTCGGAACAGAAACTATAACAAACCAGTGCTGCGTAATCCGGTGGTGTTTAAATATTCCGTTAACTTCCACAGCGCTGCGCGGAGCCAGCGTCCAAAGTGATTTCTGAGGGCTCGTACAGCGGCGACGGGGTTGATATGGGGCCATAGCAGAACTAGCGCCCAAACAAGCATTGAAACATCAAATTATTTTGGTGGTGTTTTAACCCCCTGTGGCTGAGTTAGAGGACGTAGCTGCTCTGTTGTAGCTAACCTCTCATT
>RSEF01000010.1:1167426-1195019 GCA_003993805.1 Himantopus leucocephalus | reverse complement strand
GTTAACATAATCTGTGCAGACAATACATGTTATCAGACACACCTATTTCCCAATTTGCTTATCCAAAACTCTGCTTGATGTTCTTGTAACAGTATAGCAACTTGGTCAAGCAGTTACTCGTGTATTCATTATTTTTTCTTTTCTTTCTCTAGAATCCAGCAACTATCACTCGAATACTGCTTAGCCATTTCAACTGGGATAAAGAGAAGCTGATGGAGAGGTAAGCAGCCATCTTAGCACGCAGCTGCGTTTTGCTTCAGACCTGCAAGAAAAGTTTATTACCAGATTAATGTGAGAATGGATGAATCTCTTGTGTAAGCTCTAAATGTTCCCCCTTAGACTTTACCAGCTAAGAGTGACTCCTTTTTTAAAATATTAATAATGCCTATTAGACTTCAGGGAAGTTTTGGAAGTTAGTTGTCCCTTGGAGGAAGGGATGCCTTCCAGTTAGAACACATACAAGCATGGGATTTTCACAGGCTCTGGACGAAAGCAAGCAGGAGCAGGTTCCTGTTATCCTGCAAGTGTTTCAGATTTGGATTTAGTTGCTCTTGCGTGTCATTGCGTACTCCTGACATGTTTGTTTGTTAGTCTCACTGAGACTAAATGGTTCCTGACGGATAAAGGTACGGGTGAAGTGCATCTGCCTTCCTTGCAGCCCTAGGGTTTTTTAATGTGTGTGTGTGTGTAAATAATGGCTTGAATTTTGCCTCTTCCTCCTCCTTGGAGCAGAGCATTCTATGGTTACTTCTCATCTTTGATTCCCAGCTCTTGGCGAATGTTGCTGGTAAAGGTACTTCTTATAGTGGAGGCCTGTGGTGGTTTAACCCCCGCCAGCAACTAGGACCACGCAGCCGTTCTCTCGCTCTCCCCCAGCTCCAGCGGGATGGGAACAAAAGGGAGAAAAAGAAAGAAAAGCTGCGTGGGTTGAGATAAAGACAGTTTAATAGAACAGTAATGGAAGAGAAAATAATAATGGTAAAAGAATATACAGAGTGGTGCTCGCCACCCAGTGATTGATTGCCCATCCCAAGCAGCAGTCGTGGATTCCTGCCCCCTGGGCAATCCCCGTTTATGTACTGAGCCTGATGCCTACGGTATGGAATATTCCTCNGTCGTGGATTCCTGCCCCCTGGGCAATCCCCGTTTATGTACTGAGCCTGATGTCTACGGTATGGAATATTCCTCTCGCCAGCTTGTCCTGTCTGTGCTCCCTCTCAGCTTCTATGGGAAGCTGATAAAAAGTCCTTGACTTACTAGAAGCCTGTGGACGTTCTCTGCTGCAGGCTGAGCCCCTGTATTTTGGTGCTCTTTCATNTCCTGTCTGTGCTCCCTCTCAGCTTCTATGGGAAGCTGAAAAAAAGTCCTTGACTTAATAGAAGCCTGTGGGCGCTCTCTGCTGCGGGCTGAGCCCCTGTATTTTGGTGCTCTTTCACGCAGGGCACAAGCGTGGAAGAGCAGCAGGTTTTCAGTCTGCTAGTGGATAGTTTTGGAGGTTAAATATTTCCACTCTCCTGGGATAAGGGATTTAGGACACCTTTAGCCCCCTTTGTGTAACACTTTCAGTTAGTGATGGCTCTCAGGTATCTCTTATGTTTTGTTTGGCCTAGATTTTTTTTTTCTAAAGGGATTATATTATTTTAAAGCTTTCTAGTCTTTGCTTTCTTCCCTGCGATTGACCTCTTTTAGTTAATGTTGGAAGTATGAAAGCTTTGTGTTACAAATATAGTCACATTGAGGCTATTTGACTACAACTGTTAAGCATTCTGATTTAGTTCCTTCTCTCTGTTGTGTGTCTGTTCACTTCTTTGTGTTTGAGTTTCTTGTGCTGGTTCTTTTGGTCAGGCTAAAGTTCACTCTCCTTGGCTACCTCCATCTCACTTGGAGATACCTCTGCGTAAGCGTACTCAAACGTCATCTGTTATTCAGTAGGTTTTTTAGCTTGTTCAAGGCTGCCATCAATTAAAAAATAAAAATAAAAATTGGGCCGTGGGGTTTTTCAAAGGAAGACGTCAGCCACTTCTGTGTGAGGTATTATTGTTAAGGCTTTTACAGTTTCCAACCAAAACATTTTAAGTACGTGTAAATATTTACAAAGTCCACAGGTAAATATTTACTGTTGGTACATGTTCATTAAAATACTTATCTTAATTCTATAGGATTGCTCCTGTGAGTAATGTAGTACGTGACCCTTCCTTACGCAGACCTGCTGCACACTAGTCGCACTTTTGGTGCTGATGCCCTGTTATATTAGGAAAAAAACATTAAAACATTTTTCTCTCGAGTAGCTGGTGCCGCTTTCTGTCACTTCTTCACCAGTTAGCTTCCACCAAGCCCTTTGCAGCGCTCTGCCGACGCTCAGCTGGGTTAAAGCAGGAGCAGGAGGCTGGGGAAGACGCTGAGAGCTGGCTCGTAGTGTTCAAGAAGATTTTTGTGATGGATGTGCTAATTGGTGAAGGCAAGGGGGGGAGGCAGGTGGTCACTTCAGTAGCCAGGGTGCAAAACAATCCCGTTGAAATAGGGATGGAGCTGGAAATGCTGCCACGAGCTAGCTACAGATCACATCTTTTTGCTAAAATAGAGGTCGTTCTTGTTCAGATGAACATGAGAAGCTGATTAAGCCCAAATTTAGGCTTGGTTAGTTCTCCAAAACAGAGTTCACTTTTGAGACTTGTTTGACCTTGTGTGCATCCAGCAAATCTTATTGCAGATTTGCGCTGGTGAAAATGAGCTGAAAAACACTGGGGAGCATTCATGGTGGGGTAGGGAGGCATGCTCTAATCAGGGGGAAAAAAAAATAATTAAACACCACTTTATTTTTTTTTTTAAGGGAAAACCCCCAAACCTTGCATTTTACTTGAAAGTAACACTATCCATTCACTGCATCTCCAGCATCTGACCACAAAAAAAAAAAAAAGTCTTGTGTTTGAAATCTCCAGCTCACAAACCTGTGTGCTGGCTTGCCGGTCGGCACGCAGCGGCTAAACCCCAGCAGAGCCTGACCCCGGAGCTGGAGGGTTCTGCTTACGCTGCGGAGCTGGCAGGTAACCGCTGCTCTCGCCCTGCTCGCGGGCCCCAAGGAAAAGCACTCGCACACACTGTTCTTTAACACCAATTGAATCCATGTTCTGCAGCAGTGTTGAAGACTTAGATATAATTTATTCTTTTTTTTCCCCGGGGGACTCTGAACAGTGGAACTGGTATAAATTTGGCCTCTTTTACTCCTGATAACCATTAGGAAGACTTCCCAGGAAATTCCTGTTGTTGCCTGCAGTCTGGGTGGGTTTAATGCTTGCGAAGATGTAATGTTTGGGTGCAATTTTGGGTGCTTGATTTCACACCAAGTCAGAGCTTGAATGCAGTTGCTTAATGGCCTGTATTTACAGTACCTAGCCAGTGTCTGTTTTACCTTCGTTCATCGTGAGTCAGCGTGACCTGACAGGCAGCCTTATCAAATTTTGCCTGTAGTAAAGCAGATAAACGAAGTGGCTTCTTTTTTGATAAGTGTTCGGTGAGGTCTGAGCTTGTGAGATGAAAATTTCCATGTTTTCAAATGTGAAAACCTCTTAATCACTTTTTTTTCATTGTTATGCGTATTTTTAGTAAACAGGTTATTATTGTCTGTGCCAGCTTTGTCATGGAATAATTGCATGGCGTTATTAAGAGGGCAGATACATTACAGGTATTTATTCAACTTACAATGAAGTAATAGCCCCAATTAAAAAAACTGCCCTATCCCACTGGTGGGGCACTAATTATTTGACTGTGTCCAAAAGCAAAATTGGTGTTTTGGGGTGGATTTGTTTGTAGGATGGAAGTGAGTACTGGAGGAAGTACTTGAGTTCAGCTTCTGCTATGCTGCATGTGTTTTGGAGGACAAAGATGTTAAATATTATGTTTTCCTCTGTCTCACAGGCTTGATTAATAGGGACGGGAGACCTTAGGAGGTATAGATTGGGCAGGTGACCTCAGAAGTAAGTGAAGGAAGTGCCTTTAGCTTGTAACTTTTTCTTGGTTACCTTCCAATTTTACTATGGCTGATAGTGTCTGTCCCTCCCGAGGGGAGTTCTGGGGATGAACCTCCTCGTGATGAAGAGGCTAAAATGCAGCTCTCCTGCTTTATGTGCCTTCCCATGGTCATTTTTTAAAAAACAAAAGTATTTCAGCCAAAGGCCCAATTTAATCCCTAGAGGTACAGACAGAGGTAGTGCAGTCCCCCGTCCGTGCTTATCTCAGTAGCCGCCTGTCTCTGTTCCCCCTGCGCAGAAGACGGATGCCAGGGTGGCCCCAGTGGCTTGGCTGATAGCCCAGATTGCCTCTTCCCCTTGCATTCAGGGTCTGACTCCTCTCTGTGGGTACCTGGCTGTCAGCTTTCCTTGGGGCAAATAAGCACTTAACGCGATTCAGCAGAGGCTGAACAGGTGAAAAATTGTGTATGGCAGGCTTTTTGGTATGAAGATATCTTTTACTGCGAGTGTACTGATTCTCTGACATTCACAAATGCCCTTTCACTGAAGTAAATATCCCAAAGTGTGTACTAGAAGCTTTTTTTTTCCCCCCCTTAAGTGAAAAGGCTTTTTATCTTTGATACTTCCTTGGACAGGATTTGATTATGTCTAGAAAATTGTGATTAGGCAGTTACCAACAGCAGGAGGAAATTTTGTGGAAATAAAGAAGCTGACAGCTTGATCCCTCTGCCAAAAAGACCTGATGCTATTATGGACTTGGTGTTGGTAAGCAGTGAAGCAATTCTAGGAGAACTTGAAAAGAATTTGCTGGTGTGTCTGTTCATTTTAAAGTAGCAGAGAAAACAACTTTGTGATGAAGAGAATGAATTTTGAAAAACGAATGGAACCGGTTGTTGAAGTCAGCTGTGTTGAGCACACAGTCTAGTGTTGAATAGACCGTAACATTTCTTGAGTATCAGAAGCACTAGAATTACTGAATGTGCAAAGGGAGAAGAGGATAAAGGATTTAAAAGGCTGTTAAAGGTGCTGTGCTCCTCCCCAAGACAAAAATAAGGAGCAAGCAACCCTTTAATAGCGAGAAGTTGAGGGATGGCTTGAGGAAAAATCAAAACCCCTGGAATTGTGAAGGAAGCAAGGAGGGAGTTAAAGGGTTTTTCTCCTGTGTTTCACAGCAGAGATGATGGCATTCAACTAGATGATATAAAATATGTAGCATACATTGGGTTCAGCTGTTAGTATGGTGTGTATGGAGTTACTTTGCTCAAAAGGGAAGTGGCAGACTAGATGGAGCCTGTTAGTAATTCCCTTGTCGGTTACTTCTGGGGTGAAGGTTTGTTAGTGTTAATGAATGTCTTGGCACAGATCTGTTTGGAGGCGTTTGGTTCATAGGAGGATCCAGATGTCATACCGGGGGGAAAAGAAACCCAGACAGCTGGGAGGATCCTAGCAATGAAAGTGGGATAAAGTGTCACAAGAGGTCTCATCAACAGAGAGATGGAAAAGGACCTCTGGAGAAAGGTAGACATCATCTGGGATGCATTAGATCCGCAGGAGAAATGTTGGTGACTGTATGAGATCGTATGAAGTTGTAGCGAGATCTTAACCAGGGTCAGATTTGTTTTGGCATCCTTGGGTTCAAGAAGGATGAATAGAAATGGAAACCAGTGGTCAAGAAGGTTTGCTGGGACAAGGCAGTGGAGAAATGCCATGCGAGAAGCTTATCTGTTGTGTTGGGAAAGGGTGCTACAGCTGCTGCCTGTGAATCCTTCGACAGAAGAACATGGGAACAGCGAAGGGAGATCTGCTTAAACGATGGTCTGTGGTGATGCTTGAACAAGTGGAAAAAAGGTGTGGTAATAGGAATTAAAGAGTCGTTCCTAACCATTGCAGGAACTCTTTTGACTGGGTCCTTGGTGTATTTGCATAAGGAGTGGTGGAGCAGTTAGAGAGGTGTTGGACTTTATTCTGCAGTACCCATCGCAACTGTGTATTTTCAGGGAGATCCGGGTTTTCTTCTGCATTTTCTAGAGTTCTTATTTAGCTCTTGCCCAGTGACAGCATGAGTTTGAGTCTGAGACACGTAATGTGCAAATAGTTGTGGAAATTACTTGCTCAGCACACCCTGGCACAGCAAAGAAATCAAGTGCGTTAGAAGAAAACAGCATGGAGAAGGAGGAATACTCGATGCCCTGTTTCTCCTCAACACTGGTGAGGCTTACAAGTGGTAATCCCCAATAGCAGAGTGAATACTGTAAGAATTAAGAGTGCAGCAGAGCTAAAAAGGCAAAACATAGCTTTTTTTTTTCTTGGATTTATGTTTTCTCCCTCCTTTGCATGGCGCTGGCTGAGAGTCTCGGCTGCCTCATGTGCTTCTCCTGGGTAAGTGTGGGAGAGACCAGGCACTTCTGAGATGGAAACCATTTACTGTGAGCTGTGGCTGTTGTACCAAAAGATAAGCACCTGCATGTTAGTGCTTTGGAAACGTTTAAATTGGTTAAACACTCCAATCTATGCATCTTACTTGAGTTACCTTTATCATTAACTTTTAGCCCCAAGAAACACATGATGTCAAATTTTCTATTTGTTCTTGGGAAACTACGGAAAGCCTGGGAAGGAACTGGTTGTTCTGAATTAGTTACCCCTTGGTATTCAGAGGGGATAAGTAATTCCATGTGAAAAGCAGTTGCTGGTGACTTTCTGTCCGTATTTCTTGGTGTAGGGCAGTAGGTGTCGTGGCTCAGAAGAGCAGCTTTTGCAGGGATTTCGTAAAAATAGAGAACTGCCTGGTGCAAGTGGTGAAGTCAAGTTGTTCCTGATGTGGATATGCACCCTTAAAAAAAGCCCACCATTACAAATATATTTGGTATTTCCAAATAGTAGCATTTGGAAGTGGTGGTAGCACATTTGGAAGTGGTGGTAGTAGTAGTGGTAGCATTTAGCTGACCACGAATGCCAGCGTGCAAGTTGCATCATAGCATTTGTCTTCAAAACTATTTTCTTTGCAAACATCACACCCAACTGTCTGCTCCTTTCAAACAGAGGATGTCCTACACTGGTTGTGCTGCGCATAAGAACAGTTTGAAGGCTGGAAACCTTCTGTGGAGTTAATATTTATTCATGACTCTTTAATATTGCCTATAATGGGACTGCACTGAATTCACTTGCTAAAATTGTCTAGATATAAGTAATCCTGAAGGCAAACAAAATAACTTGGTTGAGTTAAATCCCTGAGCTAACATTGAAGAGCAGTGGCAAAGCCTCGTGTATACTGCAGTGCCAGAATTCACCACCACCTTCAAAATTCAGTGTCTCGAAAATTAAGATATAAAGTATGTGAACTGCATCAAGAAACATATGAACCAGCAGTGAAATTAACCCTTTTTAACTGTACGTCCAATCTTGTCGGTAGGTAGCGCTGGAAGAGAGCTGCTGTGGATTTGGAACTTTGTGGGAATACTGCAGGATAAGACCACGTAGCCAGAGGCGTTTGGGGTTAGATGTTGCATACCAGGCTCGGTCCCAGATTTGAGGGACACCTAATAACTTCTTTCTCCCAGTGGCAAGTCTTGGTTCTTTTCTCTCTGTTGGTGGACAGCAGATTCTTATTCTGGTCTGGTTTGTGAAGAGTTTAAGTATGTGCGTTGTAATGACTCTTTTAACTTCAGCCTTGCCTGCTTAGCTACAGGGACAGTTGTCAGCTGCCAGTAAATTTGCTGGTCTTAAATGTGACTGCACTACAGTCAAACGTGTTTTGTTTTTCTTTTTCCTCTAGGTAGGTGCCACCTTATTTGTATTTAACTTGCTGATGATGGTGGGGATGGCTTTTTTACTGGNGGGGGGGGGGGGGGGATGTCCATGCAGGTTAGCTGGCTAATTAGATTTGATTAGTTCTTTGCAGCTGCTGCAGGCTGGAGAAAGATATATGGTGTCTTGATATTGGGAGGAGGCTGACCTGCCTACTCTTCTTTCAAATCTGGTCCTCCTTACCAAGTTGAAGAGCTTTCTGTAAGACTAAACCAAAACAGTATTTTTTTTTCTTAAGGGAATAGGAATTAAAGTGGTCTTCTATCTCCCTCCAACTAATTTTGCATCCTCCCTTCCATGAGAGATACAATCTTTGGAAGCATTGTAAACCTGGAGTTGTATTTTCTTAGGAGGTTGTTAAAACATCTCAGGTTGACTGGAGACAAAAGATACCCAAATGGCCAGGATTTTGATGGTGTGTTAGCTCTGTTGCAGGCTTTGGGCATGGGCAAGGTGTTCAGTATGAAATTGAGGACTGGTCTTACTGGAGATCAGAGTCCTGGTCTGACTGAGGCCTGGCCCAGCAGCAGTTGTTCCCAGGCTCTGGAGATGACTGAAGTGTGTGAAACGTAGACCTGCAGTGGCCTTAATTGGAGATCGGTGACCGTGCCTAAGTGCTCCATCAGCTGAACCAAGCGTCTGACCCTGCTGATGCGTTTCTCCTTGAATCAGAGAAGGAAGTGCCAAAATTGAAATCCGGGACCTCTTTGGGGCACACTTAATGTAAATCTGAGTACATGGAGGAAAACATGAAGTACAGGAACTAGGGACCTGCTGAATCACAAACCGTGACTGATTGCTGCTTCCTGCCTCCTCTTTAATGTTTTAGTGATTAGAATATTAGGGGAAGATGGAAGGCTTAAGCTGAAAAGAGAATTGTACCTGGGGGCATCAAACCTGTGCTTTGGGAAGGTGTCCTGATGCCTGGACTGTGAAGTAAGACGTTCTTGCTTCGGTTTAATGCAAAGAAATCACTGTGGAGAATCATGAATTACTTGAAATGCAGCTGAAGAATTGAAGGTACCTGAATTTTCAGGGGTGTGCAATTCAAGCCCAAATCTCTGAAATGATGTAGTTGTCCAATATTCGCCTCTATGGTCAGGCCTGTGTCGTGTTTTGTTAGCGAAGAGTTTGTTAAAAGTAGTGGGGGTGTGTGAGCTTTTTGAAGTATTAAACCCAACTTTGTACATTTAACTCGCAAACAGAATTTGAAAAATGACTTCCAGGGAAGGTAGTTAAATTTTCATTCTCTTGTGTGTGTTATTGCAGGTACTTCGATGGCAACTTGGAGAAGCTCTTTGCAGAGTGTCATGTAATTAATCCAAGTAAAAAGTCTCGAACGCGCCAGATGAACACAAGGTCATCGGCCCAGGATATGCCTTGTCAGATCTGCTATCTGAACTACTCAAACTCGGTGAGTACCTGGCAGCCAAGGCGGTAGCTGACCACTAACTGCCCCCAACTCTGCTCTCTGAAACTGAATGTTTTGGGCAAAAGTCTGCAAGGATGTCTCCAACAGTATTTTAAAAAACCCTTATGAAATGAAACTGAGATTTCACTTCACAGTTGTTTCATTGAGTCTTCTAATCTGTAGCAGACGCATAAAAAAATTGCGTTTGAGATTGTTTCTCAATGCAATAAACCTTCTGTCTTGTGTGCTGCAGCTGATCCAAGAAATGAGGTGGAGGACCACAGAATTACGTAGTGCTTTATGTGTTCTCTTGAATTCTTACTGTGTGGTTTGACAAACCTTTTTTTTTTTTTTTTAAACAGTGTTAGTTTACGAAAATGGGATTGTATTTCAAATGAAATCATTATCCTGTCTGCAAAAACCTTTGAGGATGCTGGAGTCTGGGCAGCAGTGTAGTAAAGTTCTTCAGAAAAAAAGCAAACAGTAGATCAAGTGATTTTTTTTTTCTCTTTTCTTTGCAAAGGTCAGATACCAATTGAGACATGCACATAAATGATACATGGAAGAAAAAAAAAATACGTGGAAAGCATGATGGGCAAAGGGATTTACTTAAATAGAATGACCAGACAGGAAACAGCTTATAAAAGTAGTAAATAAGGATGTGAAATAGTCAAGCTAGAAAGCCTAGAATAAAACTAAGTAAGACTAGGAATAAAATAAAGCTGTGCTGTTCAGAGAACACAACCCATGCGGATGTCTTGAGATCTTTATCATGTTTTTGCAATACCTTCTTAATCGGAGAAGATTGAGGTAGAAGTGTTTGCTGGGGCTGTAAATTAGTCTTCTGGTTTGTGGTAAGATTGGTGGTGGTGCTGCTTTTGGGTTTTTTTTGGTAGCAAATCCTAAACTTTCTGATACGCTAATCGGAGGTCCAGGCTTCTGCTGTGTTTCGTACAAGCGAGCAACATGCTGTGACTTTCCAGGGGCAGGACATAGCGATGGGAGATCCTGGAAGAAAAGGGGATTAGTGGAAAAGCTCAAACAGCTTTTTGCCGAAAGGCGGGGCGCTGACATGCGTGGGGAATTCTTCCTTTATCAAAATTTACCATTCCTGGTGGAGCTGTCCTGACCCTCCAAAACACCGGAACGGCTGCCTGACCTTTCAAGAGCAGAGCAGCCCTTACGCAAGGCTTCCACTCTTGCTCTGGGTGTGTTTTATGAGCTTGCTTTTTGGCAAGAATGGAAACCATTTTGAGCTTTGGGGTTTAGGAGTAGCCTTGAATAACGTACCCTTGCCGCTGTAGGCTGCCTGCAAGCCTTTTTCCTTGCTCGGGAACAGGCAGAGCAGAGCAAAGCCCGGTTTCAGGCAGCTGAGATTCTCAGTGTTAAGATCACTGTTGCTCTTGAGCCAGTAACCACAAAGCTTTGTGCATCTCCTTTTAAGCCTTGTGTGCACTGACTTCCTTTTTAGAGAATAGCTGCAAAGGAGAATCGATGCTTGCTTTGTATGAAGAAGTGCTTTGAAAAAGAGAAACAAGCTTGAGAAATTTGTTTGGCCCTCTACCTTGTGCTAAAATCCTACTGTTTAATCACTGCAGACTTTCCACTGTAGGTAGTAAGGAAATAATTTTGATTTTGGGCTATGCAACATTTTTAATGAAAATGGGAGAGGGATTGAGGGGGNGGAGATAATTTTGATTTTGGGCTATGCAACATTTTTAATGAGAATGGGAGAGGGATTGAGGGGGGAAAAATGGAAAAATGGGAGGAGACATCTTTAGCATCTTCATGTCCATCTCCAGAAAAGGTCCTCTTGGAAGCTTCAAATTTAAATTTCATGTTCTTAATATATTGTTCTCCCCCTTTTTTTTTTTTTTTTAATGTAGTTGCTGTGCTGGGTGGGAGCGATACGCGCAGTGCTCACAGCTGGCAGGCCTTTCCTCTGGCTTGGGGGTACACGTGCTGCCTGGGAAGCAGCTTTCTGGCTACTGGAAAGAAAGGCACAAAGCACACTAACACGTGTTGGGTTTGTGGTTCGAATAGCACATTAAAAATAGTAGTGGCCCAGTTACTAGAAGTTTCTTAGCTGGAGCAGGGAGATGTTGTAAGGGAGCAGAGGTGTCTCGAAATTGATTTAAGAGACAACAGAGGGGAGCCTCTCTGTTTCTTTACCATATGTAAAAATTGGCGCATATAGGAAAACTGATATTTATGATTTCTTCTTTAAAAGGCTGTAGTGCTTCTGTGTCTAAGGTGACTGTAAGCCATGTGGTTTGAAATCTGTTTGAAGCTGTTTCGGTCAATGTGAATTATAAATTCTAGGATAAGTTATGTTCAATACCTAATGTAAAATCTCAGATTTTTAAATCCTCTTGCAATGGTCAGCTTCTGCTTTTATCCCGCCTGGCCCCCCCCCAAGAAAAAGCTGTATTCTTTTCTGAGAGCGCCTTTCAGCCTNTTAAGAGATTTTCCAATGTACAGCTATTACTGAAATGTAAGTGTCTTAAATATTCACTCACTCATGGGGTCATTGCAGGTGGTATTTGTCTCCCTTTTAAAGCATGTATAAGGGAAGTACAAAGGCATTATAGCTCTTCAGTCACCTCCAGAAAACTGTGACTTGAGGTTTTGGGAACAGCTGCAAAATGAGGCATTTGATGCTCTCAAGGCAGCCTGGCACCCTGATGGTTGGAAAACTTAAGGGAGATATTTTAGTCCGTCTGGGTCCCCATGAACCAGCATCAAATCCCAGTGGTTATTTGGGGCGAAACCCTTACTGGTGAAGATGGGAATTGAGAGGGTCATGGCATCTCACCCTTTGTGTCCCATTTGAGAGTAAGGCTGCCGGGGTGGGGGTGTTTGGGGAACATGGTGCTGTTGTCCAAACTGTGTTTTTGTTCTAAGGACATGCAGATGACTTTGTCAGTGCTATCCATGTTACTGAAGTGAAGAAAGCCTGAGTGAGGCTGTTGCTGTGAACGTGTCTTGGGGCAGCTGATCCCTTCTTTGATCAGTTTGCTGCTACCAGAAGAGCAGGGACAGGTATCGAATGGCAGCGTGCCGCTGCTAGCGCTTGGCATCGCAGGAAAAGTAGGTGATGAGTATAGATAGGGTGAAAGTAGAGCTGTCCCCTGTGATAACGTGCTGTTTCAGAAGTCAGTTACCCTTTACTCTTGGTGGTTTTATGTTGGCCTTCTTGCTTGCTCCCTTGACATCTGCTGTCAGCTCAGCCAAAAATAATTGGGAACTCCCTCAAAGTAAAGAAATGAGTTGAAAGATACTCTGAATTCTTTGCAGCCTGGGAGGAAGCGTGGTGGCTGCCTTTTATGTGGGCATCTAGCAAATCTTTTTACTGCCTGAAGTAACTGAAATGAGTCTTAAATGAAGATATGTGTTTACCTGTGCTCTGTAGTGTCTCCCTGTGCGTGCATGCTGCAGGAGTATTTAGGTTCATTAAGGAATGATCCCCTTGTCCATGCTTGTTTCCTATCGCATGTGGAGAAGCCATAATTCTAGGAAAAATCAGTGCTGTCTTCAGGCTGTGTGCTGCTGGCTTACCGAAAGTTACAGACGTTGGGGCTTTTCTACCATAACCCTTCATCTTCATCTGCCCAGAGAAGCTGTGGCTGCCCCATCCCTGGAGGTGTTCAAGGCCAGGTTGGACGGGGCTTGGAGCAAGCTGGGCTGGTGGGAGGTGTCCCTGCCCAGGGCAGGGTGGTTGGAACTAGATGATCTTCAAGGTCCCTTCCAACCTAAACCACTCTGTGATCTCCAGGGGACATCACTTTGCCACAGCACCGTCTGTGGTGCATCAGGTGCCTGAGTCAGTAGTGCTTCAAAACCTGGAAGTGACTTTTTTTGGTCAGTTTTTGGAGTTGGTATACCTTGGCTTCATAGCTGTCTGCTTCCTCTCTCCTTGAGCTGCGGTGCTGACAGGACGCACCACTCTGATTTTTGTTGCAAGGAAAGCAAAGGTTTGGGTGGGAATCCCTCTTTTTACTTGGAACAGTCAGATGCTGGGCTCACGTGTCCCTTCACGGGCTGGTCAGGTCCGATTTAACCACCTTGCTGCTCCTGGTGAGCGTTCTCTGGCAGGGAAGGGCAGGCAGAGTCGAGCCCGCTGGCTGCGGCGTCATAGCACGTTTCCAAGCCTCAGGTTCAAACCTGTGCCTCCGCTGATGGCGGGAGTGCCAGACGAGAGTGAATCACTAAATGGTGAGGCTGCGGGAAGAACGTGTTAACAAGCACCTTCCCTGCACCGTCCAAGTTGCTGTAGCATCGAAAGACGAGTGTAGCCCAGCTCATATGCCGGTGTCGGGTGAATAAAATGGGCAATGTCGTGGCTGTAGTCTTGAGTCTTTAATTTTGGGAGAACTTTGTTTTCTTAAAATGGACTCTTCTCCTTGTGTTAGTTAACAGCATCCTGCTGCTGTTTTGGGCTGTTCTGCAGAGGACGACCAGGTTTCTTTCATTTGCGGAGTTTCGTACAAGTTGATGGTATCTCAGGGTGGAGCTCTTGTTTTATCTTACTGGCTGAGAAAATATGATGGTTTGAAAAGCTAAGCGTCAAACAATAACCTGCTTAGTGGCATGAGTGAAGTGTTTTAAATACAGTTGGTCTTTGTCCCTGGCTCTGGGTATAAAATGACTTCAGGATGACCTGCGAAAAGTAACTTAATTTCAGTCTTTCCTCAGCAGCGTTTGCTTCTCCACCCCTTGTGTAACCATTCAGTCCCAGATGGTATCTTAAAATACTCGGTGTAGATGATGCATACACACATGAAGGTGTCCTTGTTGCTGTCTGCAACAGCTACTCATTATTGAATTGTATTGAGTAATTAACACCTGCCAATTAGGATCTTTAGTGTCTTCATCTGATGAACATCTGGGTTTCAGAGGGAACTTTACCAAGCAAGTTTGGCAAACTTTATGCATACGCATTAAAAGTGTTAAGTGCACATAATTCTTTCTATTTGTGTTGTTTAGCGCTCACCCAGAAATGCAGACTGCTCGCTGATCACTTGCTGTTTCCTTTACAAGAGGGAGCTAAATTAGTGCTTGCGCGTAGCTCGTGTGCATATTCTGGGACTTCTGGGCAGCACACACATGTGGTAGCAAGCCAAGTGGGAAGACAGGAGGAAAGAAGACTCCGTATCGTCCTATAACTGTGACCTGTTCAGTGGTGTTGCATTTATTTTCCTCATTTGCAAGAGTAAAACTGGGGAGAGCCGCGCTATGCTTTATCCGCGCTCCTAAACCAAGGATCGATTTAAATGGGCAGGCAGGATGGAAATGTCAGCCACACCTTTCCTTGCTGCTAGGGTTGGGGATTAAAGTCTGGCTTTGAAAGCATGACTAAAGCTGCGTTGGCAATGTTCTGTAGTGGTGATAATGCATAATAAATCGGAGCGTCTCAAGTTAGGTGTGGGGGATGAGAGATGAGGGGAAACTGCACAGCATCAAGATGTTCATCAAGAAATGATCGAGTGAATCCACGTGATAAAAATGATCCAATATCTCGTGTTCTTTGTCATTGCAGTACTTTACTGGCCTAGAGTGTGGACACAAGTTCTGTATGCAGTGCTGGAGTGAATATTTAACTACCAAAATAATGGAGGAAGGCATGGGACAGGTAAAATGTCAAGTCACCTACCTCATGGTATATCTGTGGAAATTCTGTGTATTGGAGAGGAAGGGGAAAGGAAGGGGAGAATTCTTCCCCATTAAAGTTTAAAAAACCCAAAAGAACAACAAAGAGAACCCAAGCCCCAAAGCTTTGGGGGTTGCAGTCTTTGCCACGGGTGAAGCTGAAGGGAACTACGTGGAGTTAGTGCGTTTGTCTCTGCTGCGGGTGGGAGGAATCGTGCTGTGCACAGCGGCACATCTGGGACGTGATGATAGAGCCCATGTACTATTTTTGCTGTGGATTGTAGTGAAGTCTGTTGCCTTGCAATTCTTTGTGATGCAAAAATAGGATAAACGCTGTTCCTTTTATGACCTTTTTGTTGTTGTGTTTTGTTTTTTTTTTTCCCCCAGACCATTTCATGCCCTGCTCATGGCTGTGATATCTTAGTCGATGACAATACAGTTATGTAAGTATGATGAGTTGTTACCTCTTGGCTTTTTCCATTTGGTTATTCATGTGCTATTCAAAACAAAAAAAAAAAACAAAACCAAACCTGCATAGAGGCTTTAAGGCAGCAGAGGGGTTGATCTTGAACTGTTTATTTTGATACTGGTATATCTCTTAACTTCCTGTTTCGATCTGAAAAACCCGTGCCACACTACTTGGAGGAAAGATTCCTTCACCCATTTGGTCAGCGTGACAGTGGAATAAACACCAGGCGGTCTTTCCAAACCCTGTTCAACTGCTTCGTGCATTTTGTTTCCTTTGATTTACGTAGGAATTTAGGACTTCCTCCCTAGGTCAACCCACTGGTTCACCGAGTCCTATAGCTATAGTTAATATGTGAGTCAGAGGGAAGAAGTCCTATGTAGGGTGTGTTTTATGCCCTCTGATAGAAAGCAGTTGACCCTCAAACGTAAGATTTGATTAAGCTGGTATGTCAGCCTGTGTCACTTCGCTTATTAAGTTCTCCAGCTGTAGGATGACTGCTTGTACGTGGTGGAGCGGTGAATTCCATGAGCTTCCTTTGCTTTTATATTGGATGATGTTATTGCATGAGTAACATCCTTCGTAATTCTGAACCTTGATTAAGTTCATTTTAATTCTTCATGCTAAAAAGCATCTAAATAGAAGCTTATTATGTTACCTTATTCCTTCCTTCCTGAAGTCTGACTCACTCATTGATATTAATTTGCTGGTTTTTATATCGGTTGCTTTCAGACTAGTGATTTCCCATACCCCCCTGCATTAGTTAGTCATGAAGTGTAGGCTGCGTGGAAGTGGAAGTAGCTGAAATGTTTTCATGCCCTGTTGAGAGGTGGCTTGTAGAGTTCAGTGGGTGGAAACTGAAGTTGGTGTAGTATCTTGAGTGACTTGATTGAGATTTTTGTTTACTGGAGTCTGGACTCAACCTGCAGTGTTGCATGCGCTCCGTAGGAAATTTCTTGAGTGTTTTCTTGATTGCAGCAGTTCAAATAAGCTGTTCAAAGAGTGTGTGTAGAGTAGCTGAAATCGTTGGAGACCGCGGTGGTAGCAGTAGCAAGGAAAGGATGGAAGAGGAGAGCAGCACTGGCTTCTGTTGCTATGGCTTCTGTTGCTATTGCTTGATATTAGTAGCAGGTCTGACTGTCCTTATGTTTCGCTTCATGGCTTTTACAGAACAGAAAACCGTGACAGTGGGGTGAATCTGTGCAGTCTTTGATTCATACCATGCGCTGGGGGATTCCCCCCAGTCTGGAAGTGGCAGAGAGAGCTGGGGCCTACGGTAGTAAAATGGCATTTAGGTGGTAAAGCAAACAAGTTCTCTTTGTCTAAGTAAAACTGTAAATGTTTTGTGGAGATATAACCCCACCTTTCCCTGGTCTTACGGGGGACACCTGGGATGTCTGGAGGAGGGAGATGCATTTTTTATTTTTTTTTTTATTTTTTTTGGCAAAAGCCTAATGCTTTCTTTTAAAAGCAAAGATGGACAACTGCAGCAGTCTCGTGGCATGGCATGAATAAAACTGTAAGCAATCCCAACTGGAATCTGCACCCCCTCCCATGTCCTTAATTCTCTTTTTAGGTCTTTTCCTTTTTACGAAGTCTCCAGCTCCAGGTTTCCAACCTATAGGAACGTAAGATACATGTGTAATGTATAGAGACATTAATTTTCCGTCATTAATTTTCCGTAGATAGGCCAAATCATTCATTTGCTCCCTTCTCAGTACTTGCCCTCGACAAGGCAGGACGTTTCCAAGTTGGGTTATCTCCATACGAGTCCAAACTCAGCAAATTGGATCGCTTTCCGGGATTTATGAGTATTTAGCTATCTTATTGTCCATTTTCCTTGTTACTGTTGAGCTTAAGTAGGAAGGTTGAAGAGAGGGTCCCTTTCAGCTCTTCGAAGACCTTCAAACTGGCTGAAGGTAATCTGTTTCTATCCCTTGTTCACCCTTGCTAATGCTGCTGGTAATTGCTTTAACCTACATGCAGAGATGTTGATTTCATTAATAAGCAAGGCAGGCTGACTTTATTACTGGTGTGTCTAACGGCCGCTGCTCGTGGGTGGCAGCAGTCTGGTAGTAACTTCTGAGAATCAACCCACTCGGTGGGAATGGATGGATTTTAGGTTCCCGTATGGAGCGTTGCCTCACTTTTAATCTTCCTTTGCATAATTGCAAATACCAACGCTTCTGCGTCAGATCGGAACATAGTCAGGTCTTGAAGTAATTCCTTTGGGAGGGTGTTTGACATCTCACATGATGTGCATTTCGCTAATTCCGATGATTGGCATCTTTGAGGAGTTTGCATTATCAAAATGGACCAAAAGCGTAAAACTTAACGGTCCGATAAAGGATTGCTGCTGTCTTTGGATGAATTTTTGAGATTGTGTAGTTCTGAACTGAGCTGCCAGAAGAGATCAAGGGTTGTCTTTGTAAGCAGTTTGCTTTTCCAAGCTGGCCTCTTCGGCATGGTTGCTTCTTTTTATAGCTTGGCTTACGGAAGAATGTACCCCAAAGGATGGTTCGTGGACACTGGGGATGGTTCTCATCTCTTAATTTGTCAAGTTTCCTTTATTGTTTGTCAAAAGACAGTAATATTCAGAGCAAAGTTCTTGAAGGTCTTGACCTGAATGCGGTTCTGTGGAAGTGCTGTTGAACCTAGAGCAGGTGAGGTTGCTAACATGGAGTGATCATAGGCAGTTTGGTAAGCAAAAACCAGTGGGTTGTGTACTCCGTGCACTCTGGTTAGCTATGGAATTGCTCGTCATTTAAATTCCAGTTCTTGGTATATACATATAATACAATAAATTTTTAAAGTGACATTTATTATGTGTAGAAGCTTGGGTATGGAGTACTAAAGTGAGATTTATAATTCATATTATAAGTTCAAATTGGGTTTTTTTTTTTCATTCTTCAGTAAGTTTCACTCCAAAATTGCAGGCTTGCCATGGGCATGGGCCGGATGAGATGCTTTCTCAGCTGATTTGTTTTATTTTAGCACTGGGAATTTGGCTGCCACGTGCTACATTTATGTAATAACCAGCATGTCGTTTGGTGAGGAGCTGCCCGGACTGCTAAGGGCTAGGATTTATGCAACAGCGCGTGGTCACGTGTGCTGTTCTTTAATGAATGTTGGCATGATAACACGCAGGAGTACACTTGATTTTGGTTGCACCCTGAAATGGACAATCTATTACTTTCAATATTTATATGTGATAAGGCCTGTACAAAGCTGTATTCCACAGCATGATTTAAAACAGAAATACAGCAAAGTGTGTATTAGTCCAGCTTTTATATTTATATTTTTATATATACAGTTATGCCGAAGACACTTCAGTCATAACTGAAAGATGTATATACAAGTGCTCAGCAATACATAATTAAATCATTTTGAATGTATCTAGGCTGGACAATCTGCAAATGCCAGCTGGGTCGGCGTGTCCAGGAGAGAATTGGTCACCGTGCTTTTAAAGGATTCCTGTCTGTCTAGTTTTCTTCTGCTCTCCCGCTTCCGTGCTGACTGACTTAATTTAAAGTTAACGTCAATGTTGTGCACACGCTCTGTGATGTTGAATTTAAATCGACTTTGTTTTTATGGTAAATAGGTTAAAACCACATTAACTTTTAAACTGAAGCTGTAGCATTCCGCTGAAACCCAGATAACATTAGGTCTACTGAAGTTATTAACCACACAACAGTTGTTCTGGAGCTTTTTTTTAAGGCATTTGCCACAAAATGCACATGCTTAATGTAAATGAACTAACGAAATTGTTTGCTCTGTTTCTTGGGCTCTTGAGGAAAGTGTTTTTAAATAAAAATCCCCGCACTAAGAGGTTCAGTTCTTTTCAGCTGCGTGAGCTTTCTGTATGATTCTGAAGCTAATATGGGAAGTTAAATACAGTATTTGTAGTTTTCATAATAATAAATGATTTAACAAATAGATAGAGAACAGGTAAGTACAAAAAAGTACCTGCAAGTGTAGAAGGAGGCATCAGAACCATTTGCCTGTCTTAACTTACTGGCTGTGCATGGAAAAAATGAGTTTACTACTACAATAATTTTTCTGCGTTTCTTCCTTTTCCACAGGCGTTTGATCACAGATTCCAAGGTTAAATTAAAGTACCAGCATTTAATAACCAATAGTTTTGTAGAGGTGAGTTTGCATTTGAAATTTTTAATGGCTTCTAGTTTGTTTTTCGTCTCACACGTGCACCAAACCAGAGAAGTGAGGCTTGTTTGTAACTGTAGAGCAGGGTTGGTTTTTTTTTGCGTAGTCTCTAATCAAGTGTGACTACAAGTTAGAAGCTTTGAAGTGTTTATTTTATAGCCCGTTTAGTTACAGGTATAGTTGTAGGAAAATATAAAAAAAAAAAAGTCTGCAGGACAAAAGACCTAGAGATACAGGTTTTTTTTACAGATATTTATAGTTCTTGAATGTTACCTCAGATACTTCAGATTGGAAACCAGTAAACATTATTGTAAACAAGAACATGCCTGAAACATTTGCCATTTGAAGTAAAGCTGCAAAATTGCTTTTAGCAAAATACTAATAGCTTTGCAACCTCAAAATCGAAATAAACTGAGGGAAAGGTGCTTTGGAAGACTTTTCCACTGTCCCAGTTTCCCAGTTGTACGTGTTCAGATTCACTGTAGGGTCCGGTATGTAAGTTGTAACTGGGATCAAGCTTTCACTCCTTGTTTGAAGTGATGTATGCAGTGGTTTTTCGTTGTTNTTGTTTTTTTTTTTTTTTTTGTTTACTGCAACACTGGAGCTAAGCATGTGTTGCAGACTGAAAGACTGACAAAAGTCTAGTAGTGCAGACCAACGCCTGGCTGCAGCACAGCAGGAACAGGCGATGAGGTGGTGTTTGAGGGGTGTTAGAAAGCGGTGCTTGTATAAAGCTGGTGATGATGGTTTGTAAGCGGTTTCAGAAAGGCTGTTGCAGCGGTGGGACAGAGATGGGCAGCTGCAAACAACTTGACAGATGCTTTTTTCAGTGGAAAGCTTCATAGCTTTGTATTCTTCAAATATTTTCTCTGGGTGAGCTGAGAGGTCAGTAGAAGTGTTTGCTCCTCATCGTTCATAAGAGGCCATTTGACAGTGAAGAGTTGACTCTCGTATTCCTGCTTTCATTCAGCCGGAGGAAGGTAAATGCTCAGATTGAGGAGATAGCACTCTTATTGCAGAGGGCTGGTAAGACAGGAAGGAGGAGTGTGACTGAAGGTCGTGGTTGAAAGGATGAAAAAGGGATGAAGGGCAGGTAGGGTCCTTGTGCAGCATCCTTTTTCTATTATGGTGTTTTTTTCGCTTTATTTCATAGTGTAATCGACTGTTAAAATGGTGTCCTGCCCCAGATTGCCACCACGTCGTTAAAGTCCAATATCCTGATGCTAAACCCGTTCGCTGCAAATGTGGACGTCAGTTTTGGTAAGAATAATCAAGTAAAAGAAGTGGATGCTGCTTTTTACTTACCACTTTGAACGTCTTTTAGTATGTATTCTGTAAGTCTATATTGGGATGTGGTTTAAGATGGTGGGAGAAGTATGGGGAGGAGGTGGGCTTCAAATGGTACGGCAGGATTAGGTACAGCTGGTTGCAAAGCGTGTCGCTATGTTGTTGTTTCTCTCTGTCTCTTAAGCCTCCTTTGACAATGAGACAGATCCAGCTGTCACTGAGTGATGGGCTTCAGATTAGGTGAGGTTCTTGATTGCAGGCACTGTAGAGAATCAAAATGTTTTAAGATATATACTGCTCTGAAATAGCTGTTGAGGGATTTGAGTTTTTTTTTTTTATGTGTATAATGTTTCCTTAGGACTGGTTTTGGTCTTTCAGGAGAACAGCCCAGAAGAAAACTTCCACGGTGTTAACCTAGTTGAAGTACTTAATTAAGAAGTATACTGTATTTGCTTATTTCTCCTTTCTTTCACTTATAGCTTCAACTGCGGTGAAAACTGGCATGATCCTGTTAAATGCAAGGTGAGCATGTCAAAGTTCTTCTCTAAACTTGAAAAAGTTTAAAGTCCATTTATGTGCAAGACATAGAAATGAAGCACAAGTGGTGTGGCTGCTCACATCAAGAAGCATAGTAGTTCATCTGTCTAGATCGTAGTGTGAGAAGAATCAGCGAAATCCTACCGAATGCCTTCAGGATGCCTCGACATAGGACCTTGCAAAGGAGCAGTGCCTCAGCCAGATGGGGAACTGTCTGGAGGAGGAGGAGGCAGCTCTGACCCTCTGAAGAGGAATAAAGGTGCTTCAGGAGTGAACATGTCACTTGACAACAAGCGTTCCTGTACTAGGCGTTTCTGTAGGTGTTCGGTGCTTTGGCAGGCTTGTGGTTTGTTTTACGGAAGGAATTAATTTGGTCCTGGGACCTGCTGCTGTGCAGTGAACTCTGGAACTGGGCTGTTTTTTTCGTGAAGCTGTCAGAAGCTGTAATCGAGCCTGGGATCCTCTGTCCTGTGCAGAGCTCGTGGACAGCCAGGTTTCATACCCTGGGGACAGAGCAGTCTGTGTTCCTAGTGACAAATGCAAAAACAACCTCCTTGGGAAGAGGGGAGGGAAACAACCTAAGGACGCTAAACCTTTGGAGAGGTCTTTCCAGGTCAGGATGCTGCTGAAGGAAGTGTCTGCAACTAAATTAGTTGCTGTTTGCACCGCTTTCCAGCACCACCACCACCCTCCCATGTTCCCATGTGGTTGTGTGTTCCTTACTGTTACCTTAATGTAAGCAGCTGTCTTGGGAACACTTACAGTTCCTCTATTTAAACCTGACTCTTCTTCATTTTTCTAACAGTGGTTAAAGAAATGGATTAAGAAGTGTGATGATGACAGTGAAACTTCTAATTGGATTGCAGCAAACACAAAGGTGAGGCTTTTTCTCATATTATATATATAGACGTATCAGATGAAAAGAAGAATGACAGCCTAATTCCTCTGTACTAGGGTTATTCTTTCTGTTGCATGTCATTAGTTAAGAGCAAGCCTTAAAATCCGCAGTGCACCGAAGTGCTCCTGTTTGAAGAGCAAATAGGTGTTACTGCCTCAAATCAGGTGAGGTTCTTCGGGTTAAGTGGAGTTTGCTCCTGTAAGAAAGAGTTAATTGGAGACCCAAAGGAAGCTCAAGTTTTTAAGTCTTTGGGCTCCTGTCTGGCGCTGATGGCTTCTCTAAGCAGATCTGTGCCTCACTCCAAGCGTGTGAAACATGTTAACACCACCCGTGGCTTGACTTGGCTGTGATAATTTACATCTGCCTTTAAATCCCCTGGGCTGGCCTCTTGAGGAGTTGTTCATTTCCGCTGGGCAGGATTCCAGATAGAGACTGGCAGAACAGCTGTTAAGATTTTATTATGTAAATGCCTTCCTTCCATCTAGCTCAACTTTGCCTGAAACTTCAGCGTTTGCTCAGTTTGGGAAGAATTAAAACAAAGGTTGCCATGGTGGCAAGAAAACAAAAGCAGCTGAAGCCATGAAGCCAGATGCCATCGGGGCCTTAGGAGCAGACCTGGGTCTGTGCAGAGCCAGGAGGGTGGAGGGAGGTGGGGAGGGCGTGAGGGAAATGGCTGCTTTGTTTTCTTAGCTCCGTTGTGTAACTGGTTAATGGTATTGTTTGCAGCAGCGGCTGCTGCTTTCTGGGACTGGCTGCGTGTTTTTCATTGACCTGGAATGTTGCATTATGGTGAAAGCAGAAACACCCAACGTGCTGAAGTGCACAGTTAAAAGTCGGGCTGAAATTGTGCGGTCTCGGCTGCTTCTTTCTGTTTCGTGGGCTGAGACTTGTGTGGTCCCCGCTTGGAGGCTGAACCTTGCTCAATAAAGTGAACTTGGCTTTTTCGGAGGTGGGTGTGTTCAAAGATGTATTGTGGCTCAAGAGCTGAACCAGATCTGTTCAAAGTTTGCTTGATCTTCAGGTATTGCTCGTATTAAACCCGAGGGAGAGTAACCGAATAGCTTGGAAAGGGCTGAGTGTAAGCACATGCAAAGCAGCTTTTAGCCTCGGGTGTCAAATATTTGAGATGTCAGAATGGCCACAGCCCTATTTCGCCTGTGACAAAGCCCTCGGGAGCCAGACAAGGAGCTGCTGCTGCCCCCAGGAGTGTGATCTTGGTCATGGCCGTAGGGCTCCCTATCTTCTACCTGCCCCTACCTTGGCACGTACTGCTTAAGACCACCATCTGAGTTCTCCTTGCTGGGTTTTGTTACGATCAGATGTTGAGCTTTCCCTTACTGGATTCTTTGCCCATTAAAAAGGCTGAAATGATATATGCTTATGTGTTAATGTAGACCAAACATGAATAATGCGCCACTAACACTGGCTACTGGAAGTAGGAAGCTACTTGTCTCTTTCAGATGAGGGTTTCTGTAGCTTGCTTGCCTGCAGATTTAAGCATAGACAGAAATATTAAAGATGGCAATATATTTAGGTTTTTTCTATTTCCTACCTTTTGCATTCCTTCCTTCCTAGACTTTGTCAGGTAGGAGCCATGCTCACGGTTGGGCTGGTATTTAAACCATAGCTCAGACTGTCAGAAATAGTATTGAATGGTCGGAGTAAGAAGATTTTCTGTGGGAAACACCCATCCAGAGGACGGTGAGGAGGGGAAATAGAGTACGGCCAAGCCATGCTGGCATCAGCCCAGCTTATCTGTTAGTTCCTGTAGCCTGGTGTGGGCAGCAGAAGAGCTCTTGTCCTTGAACATCCGTGTCTAAGCTACTTCCTCTAATACCATATGAGATGCTCCTACAGCAAGAAAATACTTTGGAGCCTGGGCTGGACAGCAGCAACAGGAAGAAAAATAACATCAGGGTAATTGCACCAGACATTTGAGCAAGCCAACTGTCCTGGAGTCTTATGGTATCCATATCAATTGAATTAACTGAAGGACAATATCACAATTCTTCTCTCTCTGAACTGACGTGCGATTCAATTGAGGGGGAAAGTTGGCAGGAAACGTAACCCACCTCTCGTAATGATCTCTGCCGCCTTGTGGGCAGTGAAGATGTGGAAGGTGGTAATTTCACACTGCTACAATGATGAAGGGCGAGCAGCGCTGGCTGCTGGAACATGTGCAATCGGAGCTTCGCAGCCTCTGGAGAACCGTATCAGCCCAGGGCTGCCGGGCACCACCTCCTCTTGCCTGAATTGCCCGCTGGCCCTTGGCCAGCGTCAGGGAGAAACCCAAGCGTCTATCTGACACAGACACAGTCCTGCCGCTGGTCAGAAAGGAACCAAGTAAAATCCTTTCCTGCCATAGCATGAGGTTTTAGCGATGCACTGGGATGGGAATTGCAGAGTTGGAGTTGCACCTTATTCGGTCTCTGCACTGTCTCTGGCAGGAAAACAGAACAGTGGGGTTTGGGGAGGGATGTCTTGTGCCTTCATGGCTATTTGCTTCAGTGACTTCAAGTCAGAGCCCAAATTCTGTGTTGAATTTCTTCATTTTGAAGAACCTAGAAGGGGATTGGATCAGGTACCATCAAATGCAAAAAATTCCTGTTTTCACTGGAGAAACCTTCCAGGTAATTCAATTGCTGCTGTGGTCTCCGTCGCTGTTTCTAGCTTTTGAAAAGTGCTTTCTCGAGTCTTCCAAGCGTCATGCTGACCTGCAGTCCTGTCCCACGTGGTCTCCATTCAGGGAAGAAAACTTCCTGTCTTACTGAGATGAAGATAGAAGAGAAAAGTACTGGTCCTCCTGGAATGTGGGCTTGAAATCCGGGTAATCCTTTGCAACAGGAGATGTGAGATACGTTTGTTCCAGCTTGCCCTAGGAGACAGAATAGGAAAGGAAAAATGAAGCAATTGTTGTGTCAGAGAACAGAAAAGTGAAACCCAGCTGAATTGGTTTCTGTTCACAAACTGGAGTGATGGGATGCATTTTTTTGATGAATTATGTAGAATGGTCTGAATGAAAAAGGAGGACATTTGAGTAGCAAGTTCTGTGGTTTCCTGTATCTTTTTTTTTAATTTTGCATTCATTTATTTGCACTTAGGAGACCCGCACTAAATTCTTTCTACTCCCTTGCAGCGGAGAGTGTGCTGGAGTTGATGGCCTTTTACTTAAGATGCTTTCACATATGAGTTCAGCTTAACTAAATTAATTTAAACTTGAGATAAGCCTATACAAGTTCTTTAACAAGCCTTTAATTCTCAGTCTTCTTGCAGAGAAGGGTTGAATAGTCCAAGGTTTTGCACACTTCTTTCTTTCTCAGTTAGTTGTAATAACTCTGTTCTTAAATAGTTCCTTGAATGAAACTAGGCAGGTTTCAGGTATTATTTGGTTCATGTGGCATTGGGAATAAAGAAACCACATAGATCAGGTACTTCTGATAAGTAGTAAGGAGTAAGAAATATGGAAAACTTGGATTCGTGCATTTATTTTGGGCTTTTAAGGTGTATCAAGACAGCCTGGAAGGAGCCTAAAAGGAGAAGGGGGAAAAACCTGTTTCAAACCCGAGTTTCAATGATGTTAATCTTTCTGCATCTGAGAATACTAAAGGAAGAAGAACAAAGGTGGTAACGGTACCGGGCTTCGCCCAAGGCACTGTTGTTTGGGGTGTTTTATTTTCGTGGAAGATAAATTGGTGTTAATGAAAGTTGTTTATCTGATACTAAAAATGCCCCTGCCTTACTGCTTTTGGCTCCTGGCATGTCACCATCTCATTATCTTCCGGGCTAGACAGGGCTTGAATGTCTGTATAAAACGGGCAGATTTTCTTCCTCCAGAAAAGCTATTGGCTATTTTTCTCCTCTAAGTGAGATAAAATGGCACGAGCCCAGTTCTCTTCCTTTTCAGGTCACTTTTTAATGTCTGAACATGTGCTCCCTCTGTACTTTCTGGAAGTCCTACATTTGTTCTAACGCGTGGCAGTGCTGGCAGCCCCTTAGATCCTCCCCGGGCACCAGCATCGAACTTTGCTCTTCTGTTTCTCACCAGCGCAGTTTCTTGCCAGAGCTGTGAACAGCGTCTTTCCTAAGATGTCAAAGTGCCATCTTTTCCTCTCGGATGAGCAAGTGTTTAAAATACCCTGCTTTGCTCAATGATTCTAGGCGTTGTCACGGTGTACTGTTTTATGCTAACCATAATTAAGTTCAGTGGTTTCGTGTTTTGTTGAAATGCGTTAAGAAATCCCTGTAGCGTTTCAGGATTTTGGTGGGGTTTTTTTGTTTGTTTTTTGGGGTTTTTTTGATGGATTATAGGTGAAAGTGTCACTGTGAACGTGGCTGGGAAGCTGATGTACACCATTTGCCTCCAGGAGTCCCGGAGAGGACTAATCTGTTTCACCTGCCCTAAAATATGTTTGTAATGAGCCTCCCCTTCATAGACCAGCAGCTGAGGTTTATGGTGTGTTATGTAGACGCAGCCTTTATTCAACAAAATAGGGATTGTTCTCCTTTTGCCAGGTTCCCTGGGCTTTTGTTTCAAAGTGCAGCGTGGAAGCACAGCGCCGAATTGTTTAGAGTGGAACAATGTTAATGAGGTCACTTCTGCATCGCGGCATGACAGATAACGTGCAGAATAATCTACCGGTTTAGTAATTTGATTTGCTGGCTATTATGTTGTTGCGTAGCCGTAATTCTCAATAAGATCTTCCTTCCCTATCCTCCTTAATCTATAAATCTCTCCCACTCGTTGCGTTGGTGGCTTGAGTAGTTGCTGCTTTTTTTCTTTCCGATGGTGTTCAGCTTTTCATTAACAGGTTCTTCTCGTGGCTTTTCATTAATTTTTAGTAATATTCAGCTTTTACACAGCTTCGTGCATCTGTATAACTTACTGTGAAATCTGTTTTCCTTGTGCTTTGCTTGACAGGCATATAAAGGCTTGAAAAGGATGGCGTTCCCTGTAATAAAAGGGCTGTAATTAGGGTCTTTTTGTTCTAATTGGCATTGCAGGGCTAGAAGCCCTAAGCACCCTGAGCAACTTGGTCTCATCCTCAAAGACAGGAGAGCAGAATTTCAGTGCTCCTAATTGAGTCTCACTGGGGATGAGGATGGCCCCACAAGTGGCATGGATGTGCCCCGTTGAGGCTCTCCAGCTTGGCAGGTCATCTGGGAACTGCTTCTTCTTCCAGTTGTGGGATTTTCCTAAGCAGGAATGATCACTGCAGCTGTTTGTTGGATTAGCTGCGTCTTCCACCGAGGCACACAGATGTCAGCATC
Organism: Himantopus leucocephalus; assembly: GCA_003993805.1. Classification (NCBI taxonomy): domain Eukaryota; kingdom Metazoa; phylum Chordata; class Aves; order Charadriiformes; family Recurvirostridae; genus Himantopus; species Himantopus leucocephalus. The sequence continues at coordinate 1,167,567 of RSEF01000010.1, read as the reverse complement.
TCGTCAGATGAGATGTGTTTGGAAGAAAACGCACAGCTCTGTGATCACCATCGTCTGGAGGGCCACAAAGATGATCAGGGGGTCCTGCTATGCACCTCTGCTATGAGGACAGGCTGAGAGGGTGGGGTTGTTCAGCCTGGA
>RSEF01000010.1:1144621-1156142 GCA_003993805.1 Himantopus leucocephalus | reverse complement strand
AAATTACTGAAAGAGAAATTGATCCTGTGTCGCTCAAACGAGGACAGGTGGAAATAGGAGAAACTACAGGGGAGTCTTAACAGTGGTGGGTGATCAGAGTTGGAATTGGAATGATGTGTACAGATTTAAAAAATTGCAAATAGATAAAAAACATCAGGGGCTTTGTGCTGGTTATTGCTGCTTAGGAACGGGTGCTTGGAGTTGGGTAATTCTGTGAAAATATCAACTCAGCTTTTCACAATAGGAATGAGAAAAGTGAATAAAATGTTAAAAATTATTAAGAAGCAAAGCTGCTAAAAGCCTTCCGTGTACACATCTGGGTTACTTTCCATGTCTCAGATACTGTGCTCAGTGTCTCTGTTCCTCCTCATCTCCATTAAAAAAAGAGAGTAGAACGAGAAAATGTTCAGTAGACTGAATCTCCGCTTTATTTTGTTGTTAAAATTGTTTATCAAGGAGAGGGGGGAGGCAACGGAGGTCTATAAAATCCTGCGTTGTGTCTGTAGAAGAGGAGTGAGGAATATCTCTTCCCCAAGAAACCGGAAGTCAAAAATAAAAATACTTCCCTGCGTAATCATGTTTCTCTTCTGTGCAGGCTTGATTTTTGATGGAAAGTAAGAAAAAGTATAAAATGCATTTTTTTTCCACAGACTGGGCGCCTGCTTGCCCCTGAGCTCTAGGTAATAATTGCAGGTTGAAGTTTGTTGTCTGCTGTGCGCTGGAACGGCACTGCACTCACGCGCCTGCTGACTCTGACGGTTCCCCAGGAATGACTTTGTTCTAATTAACTTTATAAATGTTTTATAGGAAGCGTTTTTGACGTTTTCATGTGTGATCTCTAATTAGCATCTTAAATGCTTGAGGTTTGGGGTTTTTTTTGGTTTTTTTTTTTTACAAGGTAATGGTCAATTTCTAGAATCCTAATGAATAGCACTGAGCCTACGGAACAGGAATGTACCGTAAAATGAGTGGGTTTGTTTAATTGACATGGCGATTAGAAATCTCTGTCTAGCTATGGCCAGGGAAGAGCGGCACTTGGCAGGGCGCAGTTTGTCTGGCAGCAATGTTGCTGTTTTTATGCCCTCTTTTGGCATTTGCCAGTTGTCCTTTCTGATTATTTTGTGGAATAGATCTTCAAGAAACCTTGCCTGGTGTGTTTAATACTCCTCTTTTCTGTCTTTTCAGGTTTCTTCATTGCCAGCAGCTACAGAACCTCCAAAACCCCATCCTAAAAAAGGTTGGTTTGAAGACGTGGTTGTGTTTCTTGGGCAGGTGGCTTTTAAGGTTTCTTTTATAGTGTGTGCAGCTGTCTAGTAAGAAATAAATGTCCACTGGGAAAAGACGAGGCTATCTAGACTGTAAGCTGCTGAGTACAAGTACTTTTTTCTAGGGTCTGTATGGTCACTAGCTCAGTGCTGTTGCTGGCTGACTTACTGTACCTACAGCTGCATCATGTTTGCTTATAGTGTAAGAAACTGTTGTTTTTATTGTGTACATATTTGTTGGGCTGCTAATGAGTCTGATGTTCATTTATCTTCTTACTATTTAAGAGGGGTTCGTTCATTTTAGTTTCCTCAGAATAATGTCTTGCTGTAGAAATGATTTTGGGAAACTAACGTTGTGTCTCGTTGATTTTTTCATGTCGCATTTTCTAAGTTTTGAAGTAAAAGAGATGTGCGAGTGAGATCAATTACAAACCAGTCAGGTTGTAGTTGGTTTTAACTGTAATTTATTTGGGTTTGGTTTGGGCTGTTTTTCATACTGAATGTGAGAGTTAATTAACTCAGTCTGAGCTGTTGTTTTGAAATCTCGGTTGAATCTGAACTGGAATACGAACAATTTCGGTTATCGGTTCAAAATGTTTGACTGAAGCCTGATATTTTGTAAGGGGCTCACTAAAGCCTGTAGCATGATTTGATGTTGCAGCCTCTCCCTTGCCCTCTTCCCTTGCTCTTGTGACATGACTTGTCCCGCTGCACGTGATGGACGTGTCCTTCTCTGCAGTACTGAGCTGTGCTCGTGTTCCTAGTATGGATCTGTTCACTGCAGAGACTTTTGCGCCTACCTAAGGTGAGGTTTGAGGGGTTTTTTGTGGATTTCCCTTTCTCAAGTGTTCCAAGGGCCGCATCAATTCAGATTACAATTAAGAGTGAAATCTGCAGTATTGCTGGAATCCCAATATACTTACAGTGCGAGTTGGAAGCAGGCCTTCTTTTCCATTTCCTTTTAATTCAGGGAAGCTGAGTTGGGGAGCACTGTACTTTGGCCAAAGTGCCTGTGAGAGTATACTTTGGGACGAAATCTTCCATATTTCTAAATTCCTTGTGATGGAGACTGCCTTGGTACTACATCCTAGTTTCTGCCTCGAGGTTCTTTGTCTCACACGTTGGCACTGTGCTATAACTGGCCCTGGTAAGCTGGAAAAGCCACTTGGCTTTTCTTTTGGAGAGGTCAGGCTAGCATCACGTAGTCTGGATTCCTGGCAGCGGAATTCCAGCACTTGAGCAGAATGTGGCTGTCTTGGAGCCGGTGCTTGATGTTTCGGTAGCCCTACAGCTCTTGGCTTGCACAAGTCTGAGTCTCTTTTGCGCATTGCCCAGAGCTGAGAGGAAACGATTGCTACTGCTCCAGGCCTGTATGCAAGTAAAGATAACCCCCAAATTTGCTTTTATCTTGACTGCCAACTCTTTTAGAGCAAGGATGGCTCTTACTTTGAACTCATTAGCATGGCTTCCGTGGAGGTGCTGATTCACTCCTCAGCAAGATGGTTCATCTCCATCCTTTTCTACAAAGGTTATGGCTCTGATCTCCTCATCCTCGGTAACCCCCGCCTTGTTCTGCCTCATCGTGCAAGTCCCATCTATGATATTTGCGCTGACCGTGGGGGTTGGGAGGCCGCGTCTTCTATCTGTTTTTATAGGACAGCGTTTAGGGAACTTGCAGTTCTCTAAATAAAACATCTGTAGAGGAATCGGGCTGATGGCATTTGCCAAGAGATGGGCTGTCATTCCAGTGCTCTTTCCTGGTGGGCTGAGGTCCATTAAATCAACTCTGCATAATTCATGAGCGATCGGAATAGCTGAAAAAGAAAGATGGGGCCATCAGCCTTACAAACAAGCCGTGGAGGTGTGCTGGATAGAAGCTGTCGTGCCTCTGTCAGCTTGCTTGTTAAACTGCCCGTCAAGTGCCTTCCTGCTTTTTAAGTGTGCGCAATTTAATATTGATTGTTTGGGAGAATGAACTGTGGCAGTTGCAACTTTCTTAATGGGACTGCTTCTCCAGATCCCGCCTGCTGTTTGATAAAGGGCTGCTTGTTCGTGGCTGCCGAGGAGAAGCTTTTCTCCTACTCAGCAGCATTTTGCGTTAACAGCCCTGAAAAAAGAGCTGGATGCTTCTTTAAAAAGGGCCACCAATGCTCCTTCAGGTTTTAAGGCTGTGAAGTCCGAGGCTGGGCAAAGGCCGTGCAGAAGAATTGGTGTGTCTCCATCCCCAGCCAGCGTTCCTTCCACCTTCTTCGTTTGGCGGCATTGGCGTTCGCACAGCTGCATGCCAGAGGGGAGAAAAGTAGTAAATGAAATCCAGTTATTTGTGGCTCTGGAGCTCCCTTTTAAACCAATGTGACCCTTGACTTAAAATTAACTGGGGTGAAAAAGAAAAAAAAATCAGCCCATGACTTCTCTAAGTCTGTCTTGTGTCTCTTAAGGTAAATTGAGGCATCTCCAGTACCTGGCGCGCCTCAGGTAGTTCTGAAATGAAATGCTTTGGAAGCCTTTGTGCTTTGCCGTTTAATGTTTGACTTTCGTGCAGTGGGCAAAAGCTGATTTGAGCTGCCTGATCGTTAATCTCTAGGAAATGAGGGCAGCAAAAAGATTTGTAATAGGGAGTGATATAACAGGGTCCTTTGTGTGTGGGTGTGACGCTGGGGGCATGTAAGAGGGGAGGGGAAGGAACGATAGTGATGTTGTGTATGATTTTGTGGAGGTTGGCATGAAAGAACAGCATCTTCTTCCCATGACAGCTTTTGAGTTTTTTTTTTTTAAATAAGATTTTTCTGGATACATGAAGTATCTCGCCCTATTTTAGTTTGGCTGAGGAGAATTACGGTGAACTTTAAGAAGCCAGGCAAATCTACGTCAGTTCTGTTTGAAGAGTGCTACTAAACTTATTTTAAACTGACATTTTTAAAGACTGAATGGTAACTCTCTGTTGCAGCAATTTGCCTTTTTATATTTGCGTTGTATTTTCAAGTAGGATGGGAGAGAGATGCTGAAACTAACATTAACGCAAGCAGTTCTGGGAAATAGAGAGACCATATGGTGTAATGTGGTCTCCTATGAACAGTTTGGTGTGGATAAAATTTGTGCCCAAATAGAGCGTGTATTGTAATAACTAAACAGAGTTGTTGTACATAAATGTAGCAGAGTGTGACCAAGTCATCGCTGAAGTCCTAACTTCAATCGTCACCCTCTCTGGATTCAGACTGGAACAGCTGGCCTGTGTGTGTACTGGGTAGGAGTAAGGCGTTGAACATATGTTTCTGAGAATGTGATCTCAAATTTGCAAAAAGTCATTTGAACGACAAAATACAAATGCGAGTTTTGTTGCTAAAGCAGAAGGAACACCAGAAGACCGCGTTTTCAGTCTGACCTGCGACGCAGATGAGAAAACGTTGAATACTGTTGAACCGTGCAACCTGAGAGTGGCGCGGCTTCCCCGCGCTGTTGCATTGCTTTCCTCCCGCTGATGCTCCTTTGGTTCTGTCCGTGAGACAAGAAAAAATGGAAGCCTAGAACCGGTGTTTAGCACCCTGGTTTTACGGCTCTTAAACAAGAATAACTTTGAGTTAAGAGGCAGAATTTGCTCTTGAATTAGCTGCTGTCAGGGCTGATCCGTCATGTGGTTTTTAGGTCGCGGAAGCCCAAAAGGTTGGGATTTAAGAGAGCCTGTCTTGCAGGCAGGTCAGCCCAAAGGGAAAACAATGAGCATTTAACGGAGTGTCCAGGGTCTGGAGCAGGCTGTGGTGATGGTGGGGAAAGGCGTTGTACGCAGCAATCAGGTTAGAAATCTCTACATCTAGCAATCTAAATTAAAGGGACCGGAGGAAAGCAAACCCCTCGGAGTATCTTGTAGCCGCACTTGGTGACAACCATTATTCAGCAGCTGACACGTTAGTAGCTAGAACCATTCATTATTTTGTCCTTTACCCCCTGTGGGGAGAGCTGCTCTGAAAATCAATTCCCTTTGTTGCTACATCAAGATCCATAACTCTCCCTGTGTTGATATTTTGTCCCCGAGCAATTGATGGTAGAATAAAGGGAGCTCTGTTCCTTGCAGCAATGTAGAGTTAATATCAGCCTGCTGAGATGGGGTCTTAATCTCCCTGCTGCATTTTAAATTAATCAGATAGTTTTCCGAAATGCTTTACCGGTTTTGAATTGAGATAGGCTGCCTCCCATCTTTCCACTTGCCTTCTGCCAGACGGGCCAGTCGAGTCATTTTATAGTAACTGATAGCACTGTAGCGAGAAGCACTTTTACCAACTTGTGTTGTTGATTTTTGTGGGACGTATCCTGAATTTATTTCCCTTTATCGTGGAAAAAGTATGTAGAAAGGAAGTTCTGGGCTCATGTTAGTCAAATAACAGTTCAGGGGCTAATGGAACAATTCTAAGTGCATTTGGATTTCTACACAAATATTAAACCTGAGATTTTCTGAGATACGGTGGTGGCTTTTTAATGACAGGATAGAATCTTAAAAATATATATACTATAAGCAAATTAAATAGATTTCACTTGAGTCACTGGGGAGAACCTGGGTTAGACATCCATTAGACTGTGAAGAAGGAGAACTCTGAATTGTTACCAACCACTTCTATGTTTACCCAAGGAAGGGTCGGGTACATAATTTTCGAAGGAAAAATCTTCCCCTTGTGAATTGTGAAAGGAATTAAGCAGGGATTAAGTGTCCTCCCCAGCCCTGGGCATTGGGATGTTTTTTAGATGCTTTGTAGCTATGCTTTTTCTAGGGTTTGAAGCACGGAATTCTGCCTTGGATTAACTGTGACCTCGGCAAAGCGCTTCGACTTTTGTTTCTTCCCATTTATCAACCACAAGGTTGGTCTAATATTCGGTGACGGTGTTCGGATGCTGTAGGCTTTCAGTTAACAAAACATTTGGAGACGTTCAATGAAAGACAGTCTATAAATGCATATATTGCAGTGTACTAGTCGGCCTGGTTTAAGTGTTCCTAAAGATAGTACTGAAGGGTATGGCCAAGATGTGTGGGAGACATTTTATAGGGAGAAATTTTAGTGTACCCTATGGTCAGGTCTGCCCGTTGGGCATTTTAACATGCTCAGCGCTTCACGCCAGAGCACTTCTGTAAAATACACCAGGTGTCTGGATGTTTCAAGGCACGTGAGCCTTCATCTTACTTTATTTTTAAGGCGAGTTCCACTTCTGTCTTGCATGATTACGAGCATAACTAGCAAAAATGTCTTGTAAGGCCATGGCGAGTCATTGAAAGGGAAGAAATGAAGCTCTCCGCTTTTATTACATTTTCCATTTCAGAGATAAAGTAAGTTACTGACCCGAGATTAAAAGAGCTGATGAAGTAGGTTTATCAGGGATAAACACACAAGCGCTCGGTGTGCCTTTGTAAGTAATAGCAAAGTTCGATTAGATACGGCTATTGCAGATAAATTAGGTAATAGAAATAGGGAAGAGTGTAATCTAAATGTGTGTTTTAAAGCTGGGGTTCTATCCTGTTCTTAAACTCTGCGGTGATGAGGGTGTTCGTCTTTGTGGCTCAAAGTTACCACGCTTATACCACACAAAACCCTCCCATTTGGATAGATGACGACGTAGTATTTCGCATCTTACCAGAGTAGTTTCTTTTGTTTAATTGAATTTTGAAATATTCTCAAGCAGTGAGTGTTATTCTTGTGCAGCTAAATCCCATCTTTAGTATTTAGCTCCAATACTGGTAGTGACGTCCTTTTCATGTGGGTGCTCATCCTTGAAGACAAGGGTGTAGTCAATGGGTTTTAATAAAAAAAACCAACTGCACGTGCTGATTTGATGGGCAGTAAAGCTCACTTTATCTGGTGTTGACTTTGGTTAGAAAGTGCTCATGACGATAACCAATCTCAAATGGCACTGTTAGATAATAAATAACTTGGAGATTATGCAGAAGTAAATAAATGGCATCTGATGATCTGTCCTGCAAAAACACATCTCACTTTCTCTCCGGGCAGCTCATGCTCACACAGATGAACTGATGGGGATCTCTCCTGTTTCTGCCCATATTTTTAAGGGATCCTGCAAGTGTTTTAATGGCTCGAGCTCTCTGACGAGCAGGAACCTCTTAGTACACCAAGGAGTCGATTCTGTGCACTTTTGCAGAGCTGATAATTTCTGAATTCCTGATACATTTCCTTAAATCAATATAAATCCATTCTTTGAGCCAGCTTCAAAGCTGCCTTTGAACTTGTAAGAGTGAAGCTGCCTGAGAAATCCAGATAAAAACCAACCCCCTTGAGTTAAATTAATTAATACTTTTAAGTGTGTCAAAAAGAAAAGACGTTAGTGGAAATGTCGTGGTTAGGGGGGAGTATTTGCAGTTTTCGGTATCTGTATGTACCAATTCTGTTTGGCCATGTGCAAGTCAGATTTTTTTAGCCCATTTGAACCTATAACCTTGTGGGAAGAAAATGGTTTCTAAATGACAGATTAGTTGGTCATTACATCATTGTTTTATATAAGAGAATAATATTTTCAGTTCTTGGCTATAAGTGGGTAGTTGTGCTGCGTGTATGTTGTTCAGAATCTGATACAGCTGTTAATTTTGAATAGTGAGATTAAAAAAAATGAATTATCCTTGTGGGTAATTAAATTCTATAATATACTTCACTTCATCCTCTTCTCCTCAAAATAACAGCCCGGTAATCCCTGCAGCACAAAAGAACTGGGAGTGTTTCGGTTTGAATGTGCTAGCACAGCTCTGCCCTCTTGTGTGTGTACGTTAATATCTGTGACCGAGGGAACAGGGAATCCTTTGCCAACACCATAGCAGGTGTGTTTTTCTGTCAAGACTAGTATCACTGTAAAATTTTAGTGCTAATTTTTAAATCAGAAGATTCATGGTTTCAGTTCTAGCTTTACGTCTTTTGGCAGTTGCCAACCTACTTCATTTCCTTTCTGTAAAGAGGAAAATCCGTATCTGCTTCTTAAGCCTCTTGCAAACTTAATTAGGCAATGAAAAGTGCCATAAAAGTGCCACCTCTTGTAGAAAGCGAGTATAATTTGAGTGTCTTTTGATAATTTGGTAATTAAGTAATATATTACACTGGATTAGGATCAGGAGGGGGGTGAAGTTTGATAGCTCAGCTTTAGAGGATCTAACTGTACAGTTGCAACATATTATTTTGGGATCACATTTAAATTGGTAAATTTATTTTTTCAAGTTCCTTTGAAGGTCCTTGGTGCTGGGCAAGTTTCTTCTGTATTTTAAAGCATTCAACTTCACGCTTGTCTGTTGGCGTGCCGCTTACAGATAAAAGGGCACCTCCTATCATGTATTTAAAAATACTTTTATAAAAATAGTAAGTAACAAATTTAGGAAGGTTGGGATTCATCTTTTTGAACTGAGATATCTCTGACGTAGAGCAATTCTGAGCAGGTCACCTGTGCTCTGTATTCGGTCGGTGGAAAGTCCGTCGAATGCCATTCCTCTGACCTCTCCCAGCCTCCTGTCTTGGGATGCGGTGCATCACTCCCCGAGGATGTGTGTTCCTCTACCGTAAAGACAGCTCAGGGCAAGTGACTTAGATGTCTTAATTATCAGACACTTAAGTTAAGGGAGACGCGTCCCACTCAAGAATGTCAGAATTCAAGACGTCTGCGCAACTTGAATTCGAGCCTTTAAGTCTTCAGTGACTTAATCCCACGTTGGCTTTAGCCCAGGTCTCCAACATCATCCGTTGCACAGGAATGATGGGACAGCTCACTGAAGGCTTTTAAAATAAAAGATATCTCCATTATTCCACGTATAGCCAGTTGTCGTGTTTATCTTCAGCCATCAAGTCCCACAAATAAATTCCCTGATGCTGCAAGGTTCTTCTGTGTCATACTCAAAGCGTGTATCATATCTTAAAGATTTGTGAGAGATCATACTTGCTTGTCGAAGAGTTGTGAGAAGCNGTCCCACAAATAAATTCCCTGATGCTGCAAGGTTCTTCTGTGTCGTACTCAAAGCCTGTATCATATCTTAAAGATTCGTGAGAGACCATACTTGCTTGTCGAGAAGAGTTGTGAGAAGTAAAGGTCAAAAGTAGGTACTAATTTTGGGTTCCCTGACGCTTGAGGTCTTGCTTTTTCAGAGTTATTGAGCGCATATGCTGCACCACTTCCATGTCCAGAGCATGGCTGCTGCCCACCCTGCTCGCTGGAGCGAGTGCTGGCTGGGAGATGCCGGCTCTCGTGTCTGTCAAGCTCTACAGCCAAAAATGATGGATGGGCGGGTAGTGGCTGCCTTCGGGAAGCCTGGTTAGGTGATTTTTCCAGCTTTGTGACAGAAATTGGAGTGAGGTTTCTTGCCTCGTGTGCGGTTTTACAGTGTCTTAACGCAGAGGCTGTTCATTCACTCCTTCCAGGGTCTGTCCCCTTTGCCAACGATGTTTTAAGCTGCGTAACAGACGCTGCAGAAGTCCTGTGATTTAGTCACTGTTTTATTCATATTTCTCAGCAATTTCATTCAGTGTCTGACCTCAATTTCATTTTTAAATTCATCCTCATGAGAAGTAGGCAGGGCACCTGGTGAAAATACCAGTGCGTTCCTGTAATTGTAGATGTGCTTGTGTAATTAAAGACTGTATCGTTAAGACATGCGTGCAGTAGGGAAGAGTGAAGGTTGCACAGGCAAATATTCATCCTGGGACAGACATCCGACCTAGAAAACCTCGCCTTGAGGCAACAAGTCTGGAAGAAGTTTGCATATTTAAAAAATAGGGTCTTGTAATAGGGAGTGCTGAACCTTTTGCTAGACCAGCTTCTATATTTTACATATATATATATATTCTTCTAATATAATATGCTTCTAATATAATATCTTTCTTTGGCAGTGGATGAAATGAGGACAGTTCTCAGTGTTACTCCCTATTGAGTGGGAAGTTTCAAAGACTGTCGGGGTGGGATTGCGGTTATAATTTTATTTTGCTTTTGAAGAGGAAAGCTTTTTCTTACAAATGCCTTATAATGATTTTAGTTTCAATTTCTGTGTAAAATACCTCACGCCGTCGACAGAAAAAGGCTAAGCATAAGAATTTAAGCCAAAGGAAGGATTAGACTGGAAATCCCGAAACTACCCGTGCTCCCGATACTGGAATTAATGAGAAGTGGTTACGCGGGTTATTTTGGGAATGCCTGCAGCCAGCGTTGATTCGTTTGCGGGGGAAATATCTTGCATCCCTGCTTTGCTGTGGGAGGAAACATTAGGTAGTCACCACTTAATATCTCAGACCTCCTGGGCTATTTATAAGCCATTTTATTCAGAAGCCCTCTGTGATGGTGTACTCTACCGCCTTTATTTAGGAACAGCATTGGCAAATAGACACCCAGAGGGAGCCCGGTCTCCTCCTTGCGTACCAGGTTGTTGAGCACAAGGCATCAAGCGGGGGAAAAAATGGTTTAAATGGCAAAGAGAACAGTTGGGGTGCTATGCCAGGGCTTGGATTCTTGAATATGTCCAAGAGCAGAGTCTGCATCCTCAGGGATTTGAGAATTGTTGTGAGAATCAGCCTGTTTTTTTCTAGATTAGCTTGTGTTTAAAAGCAAAAATAGCAAAAGCTCTTTCAGATCCTTATTTTTCTTCTGTTCAGAGCACGCGTCTGTGCTCAGCAGTCAGTGCTGATGGTCAAAATTGGCTCATGCAGAGGAAACAGACTTTCAGTTTTGATTTTTTTTTTTTAAGCAAATAAAGAAGATTATACTTTTTCAATTTCCTTTCTAAAGTACGCATTTGTTAATAAATTTCACCCCAATGTTATCAGCTTGAATCAAATTTTAGGCTGGGATCAAGCAATATTAGACTTGAATCAAATTTTTTGTGTCATAATGATCAGGCTAATGCATTTGTGCTAATGTACGTGATTCCCCCTCTCTCATGGAGTGGAGCCAGGACTGCAGAGTGGTATCTCACCAACCTCATACTGCTAATGGAGATTTCCCAGTAACCAGACTGGTTCTGCCACTGGGAACCTCCCTATGGCGCTGGGAAGTCCGGAGTGGTCGCAAGTATGTATTTATTTACGGATCTTCCTACTTTACCTGAAGGTTAAACTTGAGCAGCACATACTGCTAGAAGACATTTATATTGAATAATCGGTGTACATATTTGTCTTGTAAATAAAAACACTTTTACTTGGAGAAACTCAGAACTTTAAATGTCTTAAAACAGAAAAACGACTGAAGTCAGAGCTAGCGACTCTTTAAGATTTATGCAGTGTAAACTAACAACAGAAGAT
>RSEF01000010.1:1104070-1144604 GCA_003993805.1 Himantopus leucocephalus | reverse complement strand
TTTTTTTTTTTTTTTTTTTTCCTTCACCCTGGTATATAAATCAGCTTTAAGATACAATTTTCAGCTTTTCCATATAGCTTTGGCTTATTTTCCTGCAGGGGGAGGTGTAGAGTCAGAAATGTGGCTTTTTTGTTTCAAAGTGCTGCTGTTTTTCAGCCTCCTCCCAGTTTTCTTTGCGCATTGTGAAGCTATTAATACACGATAGTAAGATCGCAGCTATGAATTATGGCTTTCTTGCCAGCACCGGAATTGTATATGATGAGTTTTATTAACCCCAGCTGACTGTAAATAATGAGGAACCATACGGGTTTATTGTTTGATTTAAAGGTGTTTCGGCAGCAATTTGCAAAAGGAAAAACAGGGGGAAGGGGATCAAACAGAGAGAATGGCTACAGTAAAGGGCTATCGCCTTTTTTCTGCTGTTTATATTCATTTTACAGGTATTTGCGTACACAAACACCTGTATTCTCACATATATACATATGTGTACACTCGAGTGAAATACAGCGTAAACAACCTCTTCTGGGTGGTGATTTTTCATCATTACTGAGTTTTGAATACATTATGTCTCCATTTATGCAGTTTTCAAACTCCAAGGATGGATCTGAGCATAGGAAGACCAATGTTCCTGTATTAGTTTTCTTTCAAAGATATAATGTGTTTATATCGCTGAGGTCTCAATAAAAGCCTCTGAGTGTCTGAGTACGGAAGAGGATTTCTTGTTAAATTTGTCTGTGCACCAGCCTAGCTAGGAATTTGTAGGATGCTCCTCTGATACCAAGGCAGTCTGTTATTTTTAAATCTAAACCCCTTGATAGTAGAGCGTAAAAATGCTTTCTGTCCTTTATTCATACCTTATTTTTGGAAAAGAAAATTCCCTGGCAGTGGTATGTTGTTTTGTAGTAGCTGTTTGAGGTTGTGCCTTATTATTTTAATATTATTTTTGTTTAGACGATACGCGTTACCTCTCTTTCACCCGTTTTACAAACGGTAGCATAATTCCTCGCCTTGGCAGCTTGTGAAGCTCAAGGCAAAAAGGAGATACGCACAGCTGGTTTCATCCTCGCCTTTCCCTCCCTAGCAATGTTTATTTAATACGGTTGTGAGAGCACCAACCTTCATTTTGGACTGTAACCACATCGACGCCCGACAGTAAACCTTCCCCAAGCTCTGCGCGTGGGGATAATTGTCACCCTGGCAATAACGGCAGCAAATGTCTCCAGGAGGCTGAGTTGGGAATTGAGGGATGGGATGGATGTTGCTCCTGGAAGACTTCCATGTGTTGCCTCTCAGATTTGGACAGTCTCCTCCAGTAGCAGGTTAATTGTCTTTATGCTGTTGTGAGTTTGCTGTTAAGCCGATGACCGGAATTACTTTAGAATGGGAAATGAATCTCAAATCGAAAAGATCAATCCCGCCTCTGTGCGTTCGAGCAAGCCTTGCCCGATGATGGGAGATGATAACCTCGCTCCCTTGTGGCTTCGCCGCCGCAAAGCTTCGCCCTTTGATTTCTTCAGAGCAAGATGCAGCTTACCAAATTCTTCTTTGGCGCAGCTCTCTTAATAGCAAAATGTTACAATAGAGACTTGAGTCATTGCCTCTGTGTTTATTAATTTTGAAAATACCTGTGTGCTCCAATGCCATTTTACAACGTGCAATATTTGATGGGGATTTGGAAAGGGAGAGTTGAGTCAGGATCCAAATTAGGCCTTTTGGATAACCCTACCCACATACTGGTACCTACCCAATGGATCCAGACTATGATTCATGAGGCTACTGCAGAACAAAAAAAAATAAAATACTTTCATTTAATTACTTTTCTGAAGGTTTTTCTGCCCTCTCCTTGTGCTGTACGTTATGTGTGGGTTAGGTTGTTACGGATTTTGACCTGTTCTTCTTTGTGTCTTCTAGAGTCTTTTGCTTCTCTGCTTCTCCTCCAGGCTCTTCTTGCTGCTCTTGCTCCGATCGCTGCGGGTCGGGCTGCAAAACTGGAGGGATGGGGAGTGAGCTGGGGCTCAAGCTCTTTCCAGTAAGCCGGGGTAGAAGAAGAGCTGGGCTCTGATCTGTTTTTTTCCGTTTGATGAGACTAAAATGTGTTCTTGAGCTCCTTCTCCACCTCATGGAGCTGATCTGTGCTTTTCACGGGAAGGGTGCTAGGGTGCTCCAGGCAGCTGACAGTTTACGCGCCGGAGAAAATAAGGTGAAAAGCTGCCTGATGGCTACAGTTGGGCAGTTATGTCGAAACGCACTTTACTCTGGCTGTGCCCACAACAAAAGTGGTCTCTTTGCACCTGGCAGTTTCTTTAAGAGGATGGCTGGTGCTTTAGCAATCGTTTCCCCCGTGAAGTCTGATAGGAGCCTTCTGGGGCTTTTTTTTCCCCTCCTCTCTATTTACACGACAGCAATTTCAAAGCCCTTTTATTAAGTCTAAACCCCACTGTTTGATAGTTCATAGCTAAGCTATAATTACCCAATAAGAAGATGCAAGCAGAAAATAATTTCCTAGGGAGGTTTACACAAAAGGGAATAACTCGGATTATATTTTTTTCCCCAGTGCTTTGAGAAAACCTATGAGAGGATGAATAAAGCCAAGAGTGATGATAGAGCAGCACGGATACAAACCTGATGATCTTACTCCGATTCTGTCGGGGTTTCCGCTACAGTGGCTTCCTTAAAAGAGCATTGTCAGAAAGAAAAATCACATTGCTGCAAGTGGGTTGTGCAATCAATCACCGGCCGCTGAGAAAGTGGGGGATCAGATGGATTCCCTTTTGAATTCAATCAAAACACTTCAAAGAAACTGGCATGTCTCTCGACTGAGGTATTTAATCATATATTTGGCGCCTGGCGCCCTGTCACAGTTGCTTAATGAGACTAGACTTCCGTAATCCCAGAAAAGAGAGGCCAAAAGATAATTATGCAAGTTATAAACCCTTTTCACTGCAGATACCAGGTTTTTGGACAATTGCATTTTCGTGGGCTGGCCCTTGAGCAGATTGATTTACAGAAAATAGCGGTCTTTTTTTTCCACTGCTAGAATGGTATAAACTACTATTTTCTAACCTGTAGTCCCTGCATCCCTGCAGTGCCCGGGTTATTTCAAGGGCTCTGCGAAAGGTGACGAAGCAGCGCGCATTTTGATATGATCCCTGTTAGCTACATACGAGGAACTTCGGAAGGTCTGTATATTGAAGAAGGTGGGAAATCGCAATGTAGGCAGCCTGAGGGACTTGATGAATGTGCTCAGCTTCTCCTGGCGAGGCCAAATTTGGTGGCCTTTCGCCACGCAGAAACCTTCTGAGCAACCGGTTGCGGCAGTGTGTGTTCCCGGCTCTAATTAGTGTGAGATAGCAAACCGTTATATGCCATATGGAGCCTCCACTGTTCCTGATCATCCTTGTACTTGAGAAGATTGAGGCGTGCTGCCGGTCCTTCTTTCTGTTCTTCTGCCCCTCATAGCAGCCCCCGTGGCCGGATCCAGCCATACATCCCTGTTGAGGCCGATGCAGCAAGAGCTGAGCGACACACATCATCTGCGTGGGGTTGTTTTTCAGGCATTCTGTGGATAAGTATTAAACTTGGAAAAAATACATGGATATTAGGACCAGCAATGATTGAATCGTGCCCTTTCAGAAAGCACAGAATGTTTTATTCCCGTTCTCTGGAGTTAGAGTCCCAAATAGCCGAGGATTTGTATTTCCCTTTTCTTCAGAAAAATGCAGTGACCCTTTGCACTGGGGACAGTCCTTACCAGCAGGCTGGGGGAGCAAACCTACGGGAGATAAATGCACCAGAAGCAGGTATCTCACTGCTTTTGTGGAAAAACAGAAATGCAGATTGACGTGGTTGTGGCTCTGGGGAGGTGTATAAATAATTTCCGTTACTTCTTTCTGAATAGAGTATAGAGCCTGGTAAAAATCCTTTACTACCCCAGCCTTTTTTTTTTGGTGGCTCAGGCATGTTCCTGTGTCAAATTTATTAATTTTCTCACAATTTCTATGCCCTTCTTCTGTTCTCAGTCCTCTGTGGGATCCACACCAGCTTTGGTTCATGGCGTTTATGTTGGATTTCTTCAGAGAAGGGGTCAAACTTCACATTTGCTTTCTGGAATAGATTCAGGGAGTCTGTCAACTTTCTTCTATGAATCTTTGTGTTTGCTTTGTATTCAGATATCAGGTTGACTTATAGCTTTGAATTAATCTAGACATCTTTTTCGAAAGACATCAGAATTGCTTCCCTTTTTTCAATTTGCTTGTCTTAGGAAAAAAGAAAAGAAAAAAGGAGGGTAATGTCTCCTCAACCAGGCTTGTTGCTATTTCCAAATGAGTTTTAGAAGCGTAAAAACTCCATGTGTTTTCCCAATTCCACATAGTTTTCCTTAGCTCTGCGTATCGCCAGGGGAAGCAAAACTATTTTATCTCTGCAGATGTGAACGCTGTTCCCTTCTGTGTCTTGTGGTGTGTTTTGATTTCTTTGTTTTCTCTCCAGCCCAGTTCTTTTGGGTAACTCCTCTGGGTTTTTGCAGTCTCAGACCCAGAAGGCAGTCGGTGTCTGTTTTACCCTTTTCTTTTACAGCTTGATACTCTGCTCAGCGCTCGCTCTGACGTTCAGCGTTTCTTCCTTCCCAACCCTGGTCTCAGCAGGCGTTTCCGTCGCGTGGGAGTGGAGTATAATGTCCCTCCGGTCTTAAAAGTGTGAAAAAGCTCTTTCCTTCAGGAATTAAATAACTGATCTTCCATCCGCTCACTGATGCACTGTTCTCTAAGCTTAGCCCAAAATGTGCGCGTAGGATCCAACATAATTTAGTCTCTCCCATCTCAGCTGGCAATGTGCCCCAGCCAGGTAGCTTTTCTGCACATTTTAACGTTTAATGGTACGCTCTATTTCTTTTTAACCTCCCAGTAAGGCATGCACTGCAGATGCTTGGAGACCAGGTGGAGTATGTCTGGAGGGTCTTCTGATTAATCCCTATTTAAGAGAGTTTTCATTCTATATAATGATGCAGGTTTTTGTACTTTTCAGTTGTATCAGTAGGCACAAAATGACAAAGCATACTTTAGTTTTGCTGCCAATAAAAATCTTTATGGTTAAATAGAGTTTGCAATGTCTACTCTTAAATCCGTGCTTACGAAAGAAAGCATGAAGTGCCCAAGGCACACGTCTGGTTCAGTATTTCGTATCGGATAGTGGCACCAGGAGACGCTACGCAGGAAGAGCACCCGAGTCCGGTCACTTCCTGCGGTTCATTTCTGGCATCCCCAAGTGCTGCCTTTCTCGGAAAAGAAAGTTCTGTCAAACACTGACACCTGTAATAACTTACCCAGTGAAGTCATTACAAATCTGTTAATGAGTTAGGTAACCCTTCAATGGGCTTCAGAACAGCAGCCGTCCAGGCTTTTTATGAAATAGTGTTTTCTCAATAAATTTGTGGCAATTTAGGCAGCCTTTTAAGTCTTCCCTTCATGGTTTCACCCTAAGAGGGACAAATGGAAAACATGAAGTCATCGCCGTGGCAGGGGGGTTGGAACTAGATGATCTTTAAGGCCCCTTCCAACCTAAACCGTTCTATAATTCTATAATCAGAAATCAATTAAGCGGATCTGAGAACAAGCATATCAAAATGCCTTATTGACAAAGATCCAGATATCGCACAGTCAAGCAGAATTTGAGAGCATTTGGATGCCTGATCTGTGCATCTCTGAAGCTTAGCTTGTTTGGATTTCTTTTTTGTTTGGACTCTGGTTTTTCTGTTTGTTTTTAGGGCAGTAGAACCTTCTTTGTAAGGTATTTGACCTTAAATTGCTGGTGTGTAGACTTAAATCTCAGCTCCATCTTAGTATAAACCTGGCTGGTTATTCTAGAACTTAAAAAAAGGAAAACCAACCAAAACCAGAATGGCTTTACAATTTTTTTTTCTCCTCAGCAGAAGAAATTCTAGTTGTTTTTAAGTGCTGTCAGTGATACTAGACTTGGTGTGAAATGTGGGGGAGAGCCTGGTATGCTGGAGAGATGTGTTTGCTTCTTGCCGCAGGTGCAGTTCTCGCGTGATTAAAGCTCAGCATTTCTAAAAGATAATAATCCTTTGCCCCG
Organism: Himantopus leucocephalus; assembly: GCA_003993805.1. Classification (NCBI taxonomy): domain Eukaryota; kingdom Metazoa; phylum Chordata; class Aves; order Charadriiformes; family Recurvirostridae; genus Himantopus; species Himantopus leucocephalus. Next base: position 1,138,514 of record RSEF01000010.1, on the reverse strand, counting down.
ATAACGTCTCCCGACACGATTCAGTCCTTCCAGCTGCAGAGTTTCTTCCTCCTTACATCTGATCATGGCCCATGCTGCCAGCTGGCAGAGAGGACCGCGGACCGCTTGAAACCTTCTCCTCTGGGTTGCGGGAAGCTGAGCCTGCATCTCCGTCGGTGGTTGGGGTCCGTGCCGGGCTCCGTGGGGCTGGGAGAAGGTGGGCTGGTGGTGTATCGCCCTCGCCGCTGCCCCGGCTCCTGCGACAGCCCTCGCCTTGCTTTGCTTCTGCACTTCTGTCATAATATTGACTTGCAAACAGATAGCTTTTTTGCCAGTTGCTATGGTTACCTCTCAGCTACCGGCATCTGAACTGTAGCAACGAGTAACAAGCAATACATTTCAAGCCTTAATGAAATGCACAGCAGTGTGTTAAACTTTTAAACCCAATGCGAATATCACTAAGCAACATCCATTCGTGATTTGCCATAATTACTGCTGCAAGCTGCTTAGGATTGAAATGCCGGAGCACAAGTCTTTCTCCTCCACTGCATCAAATAGGTTTTTCTGCCAGTAGCTTCACAGTATCTCAGACCTGTGATGTTTCATAGTCCCTTCACACTTCCAAAGAACTAAGTTTGACCTCTTTAAATTATTCACACCTTCAGACCAGCAACATCTCCAAAGTCTCCTTTTGTGCGCATCGCCCGTTTCCTTCTCACTCACTCCCAGAAATTTATTTTAAAGACCTTTTATTCTTCTGCCCTAGTTCCAAAATGTGAATCCAACTCGTTTCCCCCAAGCTGCTTCTTGCGTATTTGAAAGAACTGATTTCATCAGACCAGCATTAAAGTTGAATTAAAATGTGTGCGTAGTTGGTGCTTGGAGCTCTTTGCTCCAGTAACTGCACCAGAAGGAGCTGATGCCTCCAGTCTTTCGAACTGGTGGTTTTCTGCTAAGAGGTCTTATTTAGTGTCTATCTTGAACAACACGTTTTATCCATCATTTTGAGAAGTAAAGTGAAATTGGACACTGGTTGTATGTCCGCATTCCAGGCTTCAAGTCAAATGATTAATTGCACTGCCCGGTGCGATTGCAATTCTTAAATTAGTTGTGCCTGCAGATCGAGTGGTTCAGAATATCTGTGCTGTGCCCCGTTTCTCTGCTGATTAGTCTGATTTCCTGTATTCTCTTAATATTTTACATGTAGCACCGGAGTTACCAATCCTAGAGAGGAAAAACTGGTTGATTTATCTGCTGTATGTTCGCAGAGACTACGACGAGTGTAAGGTAAGAGCTTCTTTTGAGACTTTGCATTAGGAAGTATTTTACTAAAGTTATGAAACGATAGTTTTCATACCAGTTTTCAAACCACCCTCTTTCCTGACTTCTTTTGGAATAAGAGGACCAGGAGAAAATACGACTAAAATAACTTTAATGTTCTCTAATCGTTGGCTACGTTCAGGATTCACGCGTGCAATTCTCTGGAGCAATCTGTGAGCTCGGTATGTCTTCGGGAGTGGAAAAATGGAAAGAATTGTAAACCTCTCTTGTTGCAAGTGATGAATAGGGTCTTCCAAACTGATAATAACACGGTTCCATAGTGCAGGTCTCTTGATGGTACTATAGAGACTCTATGAAAAACACTTCAGTTGAGTAAAACATTACTACCAAGTCTAAAAAAAAAACCCCATCTTGGTTACCCTCACACGCAGTTCTTTCATTTTACACATGACACATTGCACCCTTTCATTTCTCCCGGGTTCGGTGGGTGGCTTGGAAGTGGTCGTTTGATTTGGGATTATAAGGGTAAGTGGACTTAGGAAATAGCAAATCTATTAAATGGTGTGTTTTCCTGATAAAATGAACACATACTATTGAAGACGATGTGCCAGTGGGCAGGAGGAGGGGAATAAGAGTTGCCTTTCTGCTTCTGTCATGTGCAAAGAAGATCTGAAAAGACAGTTTTCCTTCTGAAACAGCGGGGTTGGTCAGGACTTGTCTCTGGCTGTTGGAGAACTCCTGGGGGTGCTTAGGAAAGTGGCAGGCCAGGGGAAATTCATTTAGCTCTTAATTAATGGAGCCGAAGGGTTGTATCATCAGCAGAGCGATTTCCTCTCAGATCTTGGTTTAAATAGATATAAACAAAAGTTGGACTAGAAATCTAAACAAAAAATTGTTTCCCTTTTCTGCTGATCTGACTGGTTTTTTGCTCTCTGATTGTGTACTTTTACTGTTGCTGTGATGTGATGTAGAACCACAGAGTGCAGAAAAGATGTACAGGTAAGGAAAACAAAGAAAATAACCAAGTGGATGATATAATGGCAACGTTGACTTCTCCACATCTAAATCAGTCAGAGAAGCAAGCAAAACACGGGGAAAAAAATTGAGAGAAGACAGCTAATGCCCTTTTGCTTGGCAGGCCAGCGTTGCAGTAGCTGGCAAAGTAAAAGGCAGTAAAGCCTTTTACTCACAAAGTAGGGTTTTTGCAGTAAAGGTGGAAGAGTTTAGCTCCAAACCGTAGCAGGTTAAATGATCTTCCATCCTTTTGCCCAGATGCGATGGATGTGTGCTCAGAGGCCTGGATTTGTCCCAGAGAAGGCCGGAACCTCAGCATGCCAGGATGCTTCTGCAGTCCCTGAGGAGTGATAGGCACGTCCAAAAGGCGATTCAGATCTTCGGTGGGCTGAGCTGCCCTCTGGTCATCTCTCTCTTTCCACTGGCCTTACGTGGGGTTACGGATCTAACCTGGATGCCCTGGGTGCTTGCCCTTACATGGGATAAGCACAGACAGTCCCAAACATGCTGTTTGGGAATAATACCTTTAAAAACGAAAGAGGTATTGACACTATTCCCAGTGACTTAAATTGCTGTAAACTCCTTGATTTCAGTATAGTTTGGGCATTCGTTAAAGTCCATTAATTTTCTTCTAAGACTCAGCTAAGGAACAAGTGACCTGTGATGCTATTAATTTTGGTCTGAATCTTGCTAGACCTCCTTTCCCACTCGATGCTTTGAAATGCCTCCTCTCTAACATGCTTTTAAAAGCTCCCGTAATTTTCAATGATGTAAAAGACCAAGAAAAAACTGTTTGTTTGCCAACGTTAGCTCCCCAAAGTGAAGGCATTAAATTGATGTTAACCCTTACAGTGCCACTCCTGTGTCTATTTTGGTGTTGCCAAGCTTTTGATGAGTTTTGTTGCTCGTTACAGCGAGAGATTAATAACGCTGCCTGTTTGATTCGCCTCTCCCCCTACCCAGCAAGGTGCAAGGCAAACGTCCCCCGGAGCCTGCGGCTGCAGCATCCCCTGCAATGGCCCAGGCAGAGAGGAGCAGGGGGAGCGGAGGGACAGGCCCTGCTAAGCACTGATCATCACTCAGCTCTCGCTCTTCGCATGCAAAGCTAATAAACTTGTGTTTTCAGCTCGCAGCATCAATTCCAGCCCTGCCCCCTAGCTGTTTTTTTCACAACAGAAATCTTCCGCTTCTGTTATGTGCGAGGAAGGAATTATTAAAATTACCAGATGCTTTTAATTAATTAAAATCGCTCGTGCTGGTTGGTCTCCTGCCAGTATGTCTAAATTCTGTCGGCGAGTTAAATAAACTTGGGAGGAAAAGCTGGGATTACAGATCGTATTTCTCAGCTCAAGGCCTTTTGCCATGGGATTTTTTAGGGCTTATAAAATTAATCAGATCTCTCTAAAAGATAGCTCTCTATTGCCCTCTCTTGCTCTGAGAAACTGGTTTTATGTAGATGGAGCAATATAGAGTATCCGTGTTCAGGAGATGCTTGGTTATATCTGAGTTGAATGTCCTGTAATAATGTACTTTGTACAGAGTCTAATATAGATATATTAGCAGGTACAGATCCGAGGGGAAGAGCAGCCTGGACTTGTTCTTTTCCTTCCTCTCTTTAGTTTTCTTTTCACGAGTGAGGCTTCTCAATAATAACTCCCCTTGCCTTCACCCCACTTTCCTTCTACGTGCTATATTTGGGGTTCACTTTTCCTCCTTGTTTTCAGGCCATTCATTTATATTCGTCTCGGAGGCAGGGGATGCTGATACTGATCATGGAGAAGTGCCAGGGGAGCACCAGGTTATTGCTAGTCCAGACATCTTTCTTTCCCCCCTTGTCTCTTCCACTTCCAAGCAAAAGAGGGGTCTCGGAGCAGAAATGATGCTCTTGGTTCGTAGCCACAGTGCTCAGCCTCACAAAGGTCACTCTTTTCGACCAGTTTTATAATTTTGGGTCATGCGTGACGCTGAAATATAGCCAAACTGCACCCACACCCCAAACAGTCAGCTGCATGAATGCAGCCAGCAAGAATTTACATTTTCATCAGTTTTTTTATTTTCCCCTTCCTTTTCCCATGTACTGGTTGTTTTGTTCATTTGGCTTTCATTGACTCAGCTGCATTTGCTCCAATTCAATTTATTTCTTCGCAAAGGGGCTAAAGTAGATACCCTTATCAGCAGAGGATGCTTTCAGAGATTCCTTGTGGCATTTTCCCCAGGTAATATCTAATTATCTTTGGTAACAGGAATGAACAGAGATATACTAAAAGGGCTACAGTATTCCTGGCACAGCGCTCTTCACACATGGTGATGAGCTTGCACTCTTCTGTGCACTCTTGTAGTTGTCCCAGCCGCAGTCCAGTACCTTTATTGTACATGGGGTTGTGGTTTCTGTAACTGAAACTGAATCTCTGTCCTTAGCGTTGTTAAAACAATGACAGTTTACCACTCTTATAGCGTTTTAATATAGTATATTGCAGTAACTAGCCACAAAGTCTGACTTTTCCAAGCACAAATTCTGATTAAACCGATGTTGCAGTTGTCATGTCCTGTGCGATACCACCTTTATGATCACAGAAGGTAGAACTGTGTTCATCAACACGTTGCATGATGTTTGAAATCAAGTTGTATTAGGGCATTCTGCAATAAGCGTAGATACAGCACAGCGATATGTAACGTGTACAAAAAAATTCTCCAAATCAAGGTTGCAGAAGTTATTTGGTCGGTCAGAAATCAATTTTCTTCCATAGGGACTGCCTTTATTAAAATATTTGGAGGCTTTATATTCTTCTGAAAGTTGGCATGCTGCAGTTTAGTAATAGTGAACCAGCTAACGGGCTTTTCGGTGAGGGAGTCTGCGTTTGTTATGTACGCTCTGCGCTTTGTCATTTCAGGCTGTCATCAAAGAGCAGCTCCAGGAGTCTCATGGGCTGTGTGAATATGCAGTCTACGTTCAAGGTATGTCGCAAGAGGCTGCCAAAAGTCGTAATTTTGCTAAAGCAACTTACTTCTGATTTGAGATACAGTGAACAATAAGAAGGGGAACAGATGATAGAAACGTGTAAAATTCATATATAAAAAAAGTTGGCTTTTTTCTACTTGCTAGGTCTAGTTTAGAAGTTTGGGATTTTCACATGGATGGGCATATTAGATTTTCTGTTTTCTCTGTATGGATGAGTTTGTCACCCGTTCCTCCTTGGACTACGTGTGTTTGACCTTCGAAGTGTTGGTGTGTGCTTGGGTTGTGTGTTTGGTTGCATTACAGATGCATCTTTTCTGTTAGAGCTACCTGCCTCGCGTGATTGCTCTTTTCCTGTTTGCTTTAAGGATGATCTTCCTCTTCTTGTCCTGCCCTCCGTCCCCTAAAAAATGTGCCCAAAACTTGGCATTGCAATTCAAAGTGCTGTGGTGGGGGACAGCAGAAATTTGTTGGCCAAGGACGTGATACAGCCTGTAGAAGCTGGGTGGGGGCAAAATGCAGACCGCATCTTAACGAGCAATTTGCCAGGGTTTAAAGCTGCCTTCGTTTTAAAGAACAGAAATTTTTCCAAGCAACCACGAGTCCTTTGCGTGCGTTGTCGTTCTGCCCTCAGACATGGCTTCTGCCTGAGGTCACTGCAGGAGGGGGAAAGACCAAATAAGCGTTGTTATAATATATCTGTACTCCCCTTTCTTTCCCTGCTGTCAGAGAGGTGCGTTTTTCCTGCAGATAATGGACTAATTTGCCTGGTATATGTTGTCTTACAGCTTTGATATTTCGCTTGGAGGGGAAAATTCAGGAATCTCTTGAACTTTTTCAGACGTGTTCCATTCTGAACCCTCGAAGCGCTGACAACCTCAAGCAGGTGGCACGATCGCTGTGAGTGGTGTTTTATTGTTTCTTTTTGATGTGCCACCCAGGACCTTCCGTGTTTTGTTTTTCTCCCAGGCATCAAGCGAAATCCCAGGCTGCTTAATTCCAAACATGCTTTCTCCTTATCAACACTGGAGTTGGCTTCCAGAAGCGTGGGCTACCATTAGAAGCAGAATCTCTGTTATCTGCCTGGCTGCTGTTGTATTTTCTTTTTCTCTGTGCTTTAAGCAAGAGAGGTAACACACTGATCTCTAGCTCCAGAGCTAAGGGTGCCAACTAGAGCTCTGTAAACTTGCCCTACAGACCCTTTTCTGTCTCTGGGTGTCCCGTCTTTTTGCTTTGAGACAAAGGCAGACTGCAGAGCTTGTGAATTCGTTCTTTGCCTCTCCGGTAACGTCAGGGAGTGCCTCAGCATCTCGCGGGATTGATCCCCTTGGCCCTGAAAGGGAGCGGTGCTCAGGTTGTAATATCGCCGAGAATTGTAAACTTCTCAAGGCTTCTCACGCGGGTCTCTGGAGAACTAGCAAATCGCGTCATTTCTCACTGGCAAAGGTGATAGTGGTTGCACAGCAGGGTGTCAGAGCAAGAAACAAATAAAAATTGAAATGCTTTCACAGGTTTCTTTTGGGGAAACACAAGGCAGCCATTGAAGTGTACAACGAAGCAGCTAAACTCGATGAAAAGGACTGGGTAAGTGTTTCAGTGAGTTGCAGGTTGTTGTAGTATGCAGATGTTTCTGCAATTTTATGAATGCAGCTGTGAACTTGTTCCAAGCAGGGGTGAGCTGATGCTGTCTGCGGTCTGAGCGGAGGAGGAGCTGCAGGGCTGAGAGGCATTACCTTTTAGCACGGGCTGATGAGCAGGGATGAGCCCCTGCAGCCCCTGGGTTGTCTCACAGGAGCAAGGCACCATCTCTGCCTGCGAAATCCCACACCTTGTCTCGGGGCACAGAGAATCGACAACACGTTTGAGCTTTGCAAAGTATTAGTATTAACATAGCCGTATATAGTACAAAGAGCTAAGTTACATTAAGGAAAATATGGGAAGTAGCTCCCTGTTTGGAAGCCCTCAGTTATCGTTAAAACTCGCTTGAGTAATTGGGAATCGTTTTGTAATGCAAAACACCATTGAAAAAGATTACCCTCAGACTAGCCGAGGGGGTTACTTGTTGCCCTCCAAGCATTACCTATTTTGCCAAAACGTAGGCTGATAGCAACAGGAGCAATAATTAAATTAGCTCTTCTATATAAGAAGACAAAAAGTGAAGGAGGAGCATTGCAAGGGGAAACGTGTGACAGTGGGTGAGAGGAGAGAGGACATGGCACGCAGTTAGCTGTGGGCAGCCTTCTGCAAGTGATTGTTTTGCCTGCGGAAGTGTTGTTTCTAAGATAGACTCGCTACATGTGATCTCATTCCCTGAGACATCAGGCACTCGCTGACTTTAGCCGGACTTGTGCTGCTCGGTACATCTAAAATTCAGACATGATACAAGGATACGTTTGGTATTATTCAACTTATCCTGGGCCAGACAACTCAGAAACCTTTTATACCGTGGGTCGTCTTTCAAGTCTGCATTCCCGTAGCTAACCAAGCTACCTGCAGTATGTGCTTGGCATGCCTATAAACCCCATCTACAGCCACAGCAGGCAGACTTCAGGGAGTAGTTTGGTGAGTTGTTTCCCATACCGGGCTCAGCGCTGGAAGTGGAGCCAGCCTGTGCTCTTCCCTTGCGCTGTCTCATTCCGCAAGTCGCGGTGCCCGGGAGTTACTGATTCATTACTGTTCTCCATAGTTGGAGAGACTGTGTGGAAGAAAATACCATTCTAAGAGGGTTAATGGGGAAATAAGAGTGTTTCCTCTTAAAGGTCAAGGCTGTCTAAACTGATGAAGCGGTGAAATGCCCACCAGAATAGAAACGAGGAACTAGTGTGCCTTGCTTTTCAGCTCCCCAAGACGTGCCAGGGCGGGGAAGGTGGGAAGTAGCTTGTCCGTTAAACTTTTGGTGGTGAATTAGAGGCATGATTGTTCCCTACAGCGTCACCGTAGTGGTTAGGATCCCTAAGGGATCTTCCTACTCTGTTGCAAAATTGTTTTAGGCTGCCAGAGGGATATCAGCCCTTCTTGTGCTCAACTTCTATTTTGGAAAATTAGGCACGTGTTCAAATTTTGTTCAGCTGAGTGCAGCATTTTGCATATCCTAATGACTCTACAGCTAGATTGAGAGCCACCCAGAAGCCAGCTTACATAGCTTCAGAGATCTCCTTGGGAACTGAATCACATTTCGGTGAAGAAACCAATCTTTGCGCCTTTTTCTCCAAAGAGACTGTCATCATCTCTGTGTTTCTGTCTTGGTGGCCTGTAGTCTTTCGTGTACAATCACACTTAAGCTCTGTAGGTTCCTGGAGCAACTTCAATTTATAGGTTTACTTGATCTACAAAGCCAGAAGGGTGTGGGCAGCCACGGGGGTGTCCCTATCCAGGTCAGTGATGACCGTTATCACCGACAGATTCTGTAGCATGTATCTCAGACCTCATACTGATTTGGTTTTGGGTGTTTTGTTATGTTTTTTTTTTTTTACAGGAGATCAGCCACAACCTGGGTGTGTGCTACATGTACCTGAAACACTTCAACAAGGTAATGCAAATGCTCGTCTTATCTACCTGACACGTGGGAAGCAGCGTTCCCAGAAATGTCACTCTCTCTGGGAGTTTGAAGTGGGTCATTTGCAGTGATAGGTATTAAGGAAGTTTTTTTGCCTCAGTGTTTGTTTCTGGGAGGAAAAGTTTGTGAGCTGTCTCGGTTTTCGTTTGCATGTTGAATTACTTTGAGTCGGCTGCGAGTTAGTGAAGTTGGATAAGAATGACACTGAGGTTAGCCTTGTTGCTGGCCAGGAGGCTTTTTCCGAACTCGGATTTTTCAGAGAGCATTTCTGGTTTTAAAGGGAACATTTGAGAAACCTCAAAGAGCCGCCTCAAACTAGACAGAAAACCAGCCGTGCTCCAACAAGAGCTGCTTCTGTTTCCGAGCCTTTTAAAACCAGAACCATAAACACTGCTGGTTTGGTGAGGAGCAGCAATCCGTAGAGCATGCCGGTTCCATCTTCTTCAAGAAAGAGAAGTGTGATGGTGAAGATCCAAACCGTTTTCCCAGCATATAGCTCAAACTGCTGCACCTTGTGCAGAGAGTTTCTGAAGGAAAACTCGCTGCCCCTTGGGTCTGGCAGGATTCAGCGAGAAGAGTTACAGGGTTGGTTTGCTGGAGGAAAAGGAAAGGATTTTTTTTTTTCCTTCATGGAAAGGGTTTCCTCCTGCATCTGAAGCTCCACCAAGCCTGGAGCAAGAGTCACAAAAAAGCATAGCTGCGGTGTGGGCAGCACTGACTTTATTAGCTTTGTAGCTAATAGAGAACTCCTTGGAAGCTTGAAATGGAGTTTTGTTCCCAGGTCTGAGCATGCCGTGTCAGCTCATCACTTAACCCTGCCCTAGGTGCGAGAAAAAAACAGCATTTAGACAGCTTTTGTTCCCACTTTGGACCAACTGCTCCCTGCAGTTTCTGGTGGAGTGCAGTGGCCCTCGCAGCAAACCCCTGCTGCGCCCCTCTTCGAGGCATCGCTGTAAAGCAAGAAGCTCTGGAGTATAGGTTCATACTTGGGATTTGTTGTCTGCAGTAATGCCTTCCAAACTGGAACCTGCTGTCTTCTCAGCTTTTCCGTAAGTCTGAGATGTACTGGTCACCCTGGGCAGCCGGACTTCCATGAGGACGTCTAAAGTACAATGAAGCCCTTGGGGATGACTGTCTCTTCAGTAGTTGCTGGTAACAGATATCCCATATTGCAGAATTCCATTACTGTGTCAGCATTTCTCTTTCTAATATATCACGTGTTCAGAGGCAGCAAACATACTTTTCTGTCCTGCTGGCAAAGCCTGAGGAAGTAAGAGGAAGACATGCTTCCAAGCGTCTCCCGTTGCAGGGGATTGGGGTGTGCCTGACAAGAGCTGATTCACTGCTCTTGTTTGCTTGGCAATCCATGCTCGTTGCTGGAATAAGCATTTTAGCGAAGAATAAACTGTAATGTACCTGTTAACCTAACAAATCTGGAGGTTCCCTCAAACCAAACAAATTCAAATAGAGGAACAGGCCTGTGCTTCTCTCCTCCTTGGGAGGTCATTGCCTCTTGTCTTGGCTTGAAGCACGCCGCATTGCTTTTTTTCTGTCCCTAAAACCACGTGGTTCCGGATGCAGAACTCGTTTCAACAATTAGCTGGGTTGGGTTTTGCTAGCAGGGTTCTGCGAGCTCAGGGGGTGTTAGCTGTTCCCTTTTGCTAGCTGCTGGGGATTGCTCTTGGGCTGTTGCTTCACTGAAGACTCTGTAATCACTTATTATATGTTGTTTTTTTTTTTATTCTCTGTGGTTGTGTGTTTAGGCACGAGACCAGCTAAACAATGCCCTGGAGCTCAACAGACATGATCTGACTTACATGATGCTGGGGAAAATTCACCTATTGGAGGGGCAGACGGATAAAGCCGTTGAAGTCTATAAGAAAGCCGTAGAGTAAGAATATATCCCTTTTTCTATCTGCCCGTGTCCCATCCTATGCCAGGAGAAATTTGATTGAAGTCCCAGATCTGAATTGAGGACACGATTAAAAAGCTAATGGTAATTATAGTGTCTCTGTGCAAAGCTGGCGCTTTCAAGCTCTTCAGCTGTCTGTGCTCTCAGCTGTAGTCCTCCTCCTGCTGACAATGTGTCAGGGAAGAAGGTAGCTGTTTGAAGGTCTGCCAAAAAAAAAGGTGGAAAAACAAATGGATAGAGATGCCTGGGAGCAAACCCTATCCAAAACTGACTTCATAAATCCCAAAGGTTTATCTACCAAAAAGATCTAACCCGGGGTGTCTCGCTAACCCTGATCGTCTGTCAAAAATCGGTCGCTAGGTTTCTCACGCTGTTTTCACTTGGATTGATGTGTGTTTGAAAGCGTGTGAGTAGGCAGACTAGAGATGGGTTGGTGCACAGTGAGTTTCTCCCACCCCGTCACTGTTTCTCAGTCCCGATCTATCTTGTTTTAGGGCATTCCTCAGTATCTGATTTACCAATGCTTTCCAAATGGAGTTTTGTAATGGAGGCAAACACTAAAGAAAGGCAGGAGCATGCTGGAAGCCAGTGCAGGATCTACATTTTGTACCCGCTCTATTCACATACTGTTTCCTTATGGATCTGCTTCTGGCTGCTGTCTGACAGTATATTGGGTTGGATAGACTGTTGGACTAATCTAGAATGTTTATTACGCAAATAATCCTTGCTAAGCATCTTACCAGGTTTATATTTCTTATCTCAGTGCCCCCTGCCCCTCCCTTCTTCCTCACTCCTGTTTTTCTCTCTCTTTTTTTTTTTTNTTTTTTTTTTTTTTTCGTTCTCATCTGCCTATTACATCTTCCCTGCTGTTACAAGCTCCGGGATAGTCTGTCGTTGCTCTGTGTTTATACACCATCAGGCAAAGGCGGTTTTGTTCTGGTTGAGGTGTAAAGGTGCCAGTGTGAGTGTGCATATTAGATTTCTTAAGACTTGATAGCAAGGAGTTGAAAACTTCTGTTAAGGTGAGCGAGGTCACAAATACAGTGTCTCTTTCTGCTTTTTCTTTGTTGTTTTCATCCTGTTTGTGTCTTCAGAAGCTACTGGGAATGGAGGTGCCTTTAAAAGGGTTCACAGTGTTGCTGCGTGAACCTCATACTAGCAGTGAAGGATTGGGAGTTGCATACAGTACTTGAAAGCCCTTGGGATGGATTTTTTTCGAGCTTCTCTGTGCTGAACGGAGTGGTGTGTATGGCCAGGGATACGTTAGCGGGTAGTGCCTGTCTGAGCGCTCCGGTCTGTGGGCTGCAGCGTAGCACAAAGCCGTGGGGAGCAGTCCGCAGCTGGTCTGTGAAACCAAGTTTGTAATCTTTTTATAGGGTGAATTAAAGGTCTGACAATGAGCGTGTGTAGGATCCGTCAGAAATGCTGAGGATTGCCTGTCCTACGTGGCCCAAGAGGCTTGGGGTGGATTTACAGGGTGGTTTATGGGAGACGATGGAAAATCCCATTTTGTATTTCCCGGTCACTGATGCACACTCTCTTTGAAACTTAGCAAAACCACGTTATCTTATTATGCATCCAGGTCTATTTCACAGAGCTATGTCGACTTCTCATTTATATCTAGGTGTAATATTGTTCAAAGGAAGTCCCCATGGTGGCAATTGTTCTAATATATGCGTTTAATAATAACAATTAATTTCCTGGAGTGATACTAGTATAATGTAGCATCGTTATTCCGTGTTCTGTTTTTACCTTGTTCTAGAAGGGCTAATAAACAACGCGGCTCTCCGGCTTTTGTATTACAGGTTTTCTCCAGAAAACACAGACCTCCTTACAACACTGGGGTTACTGTACTTGCAGGTACTGAAGACTGTTAGCTATTACGTGAACTTAATTATTTTCAAAATGACCAAGGATTTTTTTACAGAGTTAATTTCTATCCCCCTTGCACGTTTTCTCTAAAGACTGCGTTTAATATGACAGAGCTGGCTTTTCTGTATCTTCTTTTTTCCTTTTGCTGCTGAAAGCAAGTTGATTTCCTGGACCCGAGCCAGAGCAGGAATTCTATTTGGCAACTGCCCTAATTCTGTTATAAATCCTCCAAGTATAACAAAACATGACTAGTCATTACCTTGTTTCTGGAGCAGGAGTCTAGCAAGTTGTATTCGCCTCCAAAAGCAGCCATGAAATTGTTAGTGTTAATGCACCATAGAAGACAATCGGAATTGATTTAAATTACAAAGGCATGCTTATCACTCGCGTCTGTAAAATGCATGGGAAGGACCATCTGATTATTCCAAAAGTAAGCTTCCCAAGGAGTGAGCGAAGAAGAACGGGCAGTATTGCCTGATGGGATAGACAACTTGCACCAAGTGCTGATTTGGAAAGATCCTTAAGCATTTCCCTAGTTGTTTAGATGCTCAAGAATAAAATGTAGGTCTTGGAAAAACATTGTCTTGCTCTAGAGATAGAGAAATTCAACAGGAGCTTGGAATGACTTAAGTGGGTACGTGTAGATTTAGAAAGGAATATGACGTGGAAAGGGGAATCTGTAAGATAGAAGTCATGTGAGTATAACATTCTCCCTGTAAATTTGGCCCCCACTTCTCTGTGCTGCGGTTCATTTGTTCAGTTTGTCACATCCCTCTGAAGATGTACTCACCTTCAGGAGTTTTAAAGACGCTTCTACAGCTTTCTCGCTTGCTGTTAATTACAGAAGGCACTGGGTACTGATGCATCAGTACAAATGCTGGAGTGACAGATGGGCTTCTCATCAATTTTTGTGACCAAAAAAGGACACCAGTATCCAGAATTTTATCCTGTTTGGACTGGTACAATTCTGGCGTAACTCAGTTGAAACCAGTAGGATTTAAGGGATTCTAAGCAGTCCTGTGCTTATATGTGGACACAGTCATGCCCACTAACACTTGCAATCCATTAGAAGACAAGGGGACACTTTTTCCCATGAAAAGAGTGCCCTGGGAAGCGAGGAAGTTGTGGTGAGGGAATCGAGGATGTGCGGAGTAGCAGTTTGTTAGCCTCTTTTCTGGAAGAGAGGAAGAATCCGAGAAATACCACCCCAGAGCTCGCTTCTGTATAGAAAAGTCAGAGCACAAACTATACGGAAAACTTTGGTTTGGTCAGAACAGTGGATCCAGCCCAGCAAAATAGATGTGTTTTGTGAATAAATCTGTTGTGTAAATTATCAAACAAGAATGTGTGTGTGTAATGGGGGCAGTGTAAAATTCACTTTTCTGAATGTTTGTTTTAACTGAACGACAAATTCTAGTGCCCAAAAAACACGTGCTCTTCTTCTTAATCCCCTTTATTCCTGAATTTCTGATGCTTATTTACTTCTTTTCCCAGCTTGGGGATTACCAGAAGGCTTTTGAACACCTTGGAAACGCGCTTACTTACGACCCAGGCAACTACAAGGTATCATGAGGAATGGAAAATGAACCAGCTGAATGATGATGAGACACCTCTTAAAGCTAATTCCAGTATCAGAGCTTTGCCAGGGTCTTAGCTTGGAGAGGCTGAAAAGGATCATGCCTGGAAAGCTTAATCTGAAATACATTTCCGAGACCTTTCCCTGGGTAGGGAGGTGGATGTGTGTGGAGGTAGGGAGAGGGGAGGGGGCATAATACGGGATATTAAATTGATGGCTTTGGTTTTTAATCTGAAGTCGCAAGTGAATGAAAACAGACGGAATTTACTTTGCAAGGAAAATGTTGTAGGCATTGTTTCAAAAATCCCAAGAGCCGTTCCTGGGTCCCTGTGACTCCTAGGCACACATACAGGTGATATTCCATTATATTATTCTCCCATCTGCGCATAACTCTGTGCTTCCAGCTGCTGTATACAAATGTGACTTTTCCTTGGCTCTGGTCTGGAAGGCCAAGCTTGGCATCCAGGTTTCATTCCTGACGGTGAAACTGCTTCCCTTTTTAGCCGTGTTACTTCATTTCTCTCTGCCTCTTTTTCCTTCCGTATGATGTTAATGATGTAGAGTACTGAAATGTGGGGTTGACAAATGATACATGAACGCGAGCTGAATGTTATTGTGAAAACACCTTTACGCTTACAAATTTTACTTGTCACTATGAAATATGATAAAGGACTTAACTGGTGGTTTAAATACAGTGTGTTGCAATCACTTCTTTTTTTTCCCCCCCATGCGTATTTCCATTAATTTGCAGTATCAACCAGTCAGTGTGAACTGGGCTTTGCTGCTTACGTCTTGCTTGTGTATGTTTTACTCTCCGGTTAACTTGCACCGGAACTATTTCTAGCTGTCCTTGTTGGTAAAAAGAAACTATTAGTGCATAGGTCTTCTCAGAGATGCCGACTCTAGGGGGTACCGCTGTCGCCCCAAAACATACTCTTGTCACCATGCAATATTTCTGAGACAGTTATGATCGAGGTGGTGCAGGAAGAAACGGACTCGAGTCCCATCTTTACCCTGTCTTCTGCTATATGTTGGGAGATTCCAGAGTCCCTGTCTACTCCCCACTGTTGATCTTGGCAGCCCCTAGAAGGAAACACCTGAAAAAGTTAAATGGTTGCTCTTGAAATGGCTTTAGTTTATTAATT
Organism: Himantopus leucocephalus; assembly: GCA_003993805.1. Taxonomy (NCBI): domain Eukaryota; kingdom Metazoa; phylum Chordata; class Aves; order Charadriiformes; family Recurvirostridae; genus Himantopus; species Himantopus leucocephalus. The sequence continues at coordinate 1,123,223 of RSEF01000010.1, read as the reverse complement.
TTGTCCTGTTGTCTTCTTGCTCTATTTGGGGAAATGCGGTTCCTCACCTGGTCACTTGTGTTCTCTCACAGGCTACCTTGGCGGCTGGCAGCATGATGCAGGCCCACGGAGATTATGATGTTGCCCTCTCCAAATACAGGGTGGTAGCCAGCACCGTGCCTGAAAGCCCCCCGCTGTGGAACAACATTGGGATGTGCTTCTTCGGGAAGAAGAAATACGTAGCAGTAAGTATCTGGTTTTCTTTCTTTTTTTCACCTGTAGCCGACTTCACACGAGAACAAGATTCCTCTTGTGGCAGAGACCAGAGGTCTGTTCTGGGTGGGCCGTGTTACAGCACGCTTATTCCTTTTTTTGAAGGCTATCAGCTGCCTGAAGCGGGCAAACTACTTGGCTCCCTTTGACTGGAAGATCTTGTACAATTTGGGGTTAGTCCACCTCACGATGCAGCAGTACGCGTCTGCTTTCCACTTCCTTAGCGCTGCCATCAACTTCCAGCCCAAGATGGGAGAGCTGTATATGCTCCTTGCAGGTACGCAACGCTCCGTTACCCAGCTCCGGTGGATATCCAGCTTAGGGGATGCAACGTTAGAGAGAGACAGAAAGTTTGGGCTGAAGTAAACAAATATTGGATAAAGGCTATAGTAAGAAGCTGTTCCCCCGTAGGGCACTGACGAGTTTAGTCTGAATAGTCTGTGCTCTCTCTCTGGTGAATAGTAAGGTTAAATTGCAGTCAAGTCCAGATTAAACATTAGAAAAGATTTCCTACGTGTAAGAATTTGGGTTTGGGTTGCCTAAGGAGCGGGCGTGGATTTCCAGGACATTTTTGGGATCAAGCGAGACAAAAATATTTGTCAGAAGTGACATTAGTAGGGTTAATCCCGGCAGGAGTCCAGGCAACCCTGCTAGCACCGATTTATGTTATGATGTAATGACATTCAGAGTTATCCTAAAAATGAAGTCCTTGCAAAGCGTCGACTTGCGTGTGTACGTTTTGCTTTGGTACAGTTGCCCTGACGAACCTTGAAGACGTTGAGAATGCAAAACGTTCCTACGAGCAAGCCGTGGCACTGGACAAGTAAGTCTTCACCCTAGCTGGCAGTTGTTCGATCGCGTTGCTTTGCCTCCCTCGCCTGGTTTCCTTTGCGTGCTTTGTCCCTCTCTCTACTTTGACCCTAAATGGTTTGCAGTAGAGAAACGTTTTTATTCCTGCAGCTGTGCAAGTCACTGTTTTAAAACCACCTTTTTTTTTTTTTTAATATAATAAATTCAAGTCAGCTCTGAAAAATGAAAGGGAAATTTTGTTTCAGACCAACCTAAAGCTGGGGTTTATTTTGCTGTTTAGTTAGTGAGTCAGCGGTGATGGCTTTGGATTCCAGCGAATATTTATACACAGTGAAGCAGATTCAAGAGAAGAAAACCAGTCATCCCAGCATATTTTGTAACCCGAAGTTTGAGCAGTCTGCAGGGCGATGAGAGGCTTGGGATAAAGCCCGCGCTGAACTGTGCGGAGGGAAGATTTTAGCTGGGAGAATGCGGGCGTATAAAAGGGCGGCAGTGTAGCCCTTTTCCCTCCGTGTTGTTAACGATGTCTGCGTTTGCAATCTAGCTCTTAAAATCAGAGCACTTGGTTTCAGAAGCGTTAAAATGAACCCTGCAGTATTGCATCGTTTCAGTCAGAAAAACAAGTTGGTCTCAGATTTATGAAAAGTTTCGGCTCCCTGCGTCTGCTTTTCTTTACCTTTCTTTTTTCCTTTTCGTATTTTAACTAGTAGGTGATCAGGTGGTGATTCTTCTCCCCAATTTACTGTGAATATTTGCACGCTTACGGCAGCCAGCACAGTGCTCCTGAGCCCAGGAGTCTGTATGCTGGCGGCAGAGCTGTGGCAAAAACACTCTTTCCGTCTGCAGTGGCCACCTCAAGGTGGCATGAGGACATGCTGGTCCCCTTTCCTCTGTCCTCTCTAACCTAGGTGCACCGGCCAGGCTTAATTTTGGGAATTCTGGAAGTTCCTAAAGCCGTAATAAAGGGCAGCAGGTTTCAAAAAAATAGCATTTGACACTGTAGTGCAGTTCTCTTTGTGAAGAGGTGCTGAAGTGCTCTCAGGTGTTCACTGGGAATTACGTGGCTTGCGCGTGTGCCGGAGCTCTCGCGTCAGTCAGCCCTGCACAGCCAGCACACATCTGGCACTAAAGCTCTTCATCCTTACGCATCAACAGAATTACGAAGCGGGTTTAAATATTATTTCTACATCTGTTTGAAACGTCGGTAGGTCTGTGCAGCCTCCTCAGAGGAACCAAAGCTGTGCAAACTATGGTCAAAGATGTATCAATGTATTGCAGTGCGAGAGCGTTTTGCAGTTGAGCATCGGTCATTCCTACCAACGTCACCGACTAAGTCGCGGCAGCTCCTTCGCCTGGCTTTCCTCATCAGCCTTCCACGCCTAGCAAGGCAGCAGAGGACCTTCAAGATTGCTCAGACTGCTTAGTCATGAACTCGCGTGCTTCGATCAAAGAGGAGGAATAGAAATTTAGCTCTGCAACTTTGCCTGAATATTTGGGACTGCAGTGATGCTACAGCTACATAGTCTTACTGGGAAAATAAACCCTCATCAAAGCAAAAAGAAACGCCAAGCGCCAGGGACTGCTGGGAGGAACATCCAGACTTTGTTAGGCTTGTTCGCCTGACATGCCGTATATTTTAGACGGTTATTGTGTGGCTGAATCCGTGTCCCCATGGGCTTTCTTTGCTGGCGTATTAGGAACTGTTTGGCTGGGATGAAGGTAGCCGTGTTTGTTTCCACTGCCATAAATACTTTTATAGCAGTGCTGTGACATTTGGCCGAGGTGCCCTGCTGGGGTCTGGAATGGAAAGCATCTTGGAAAAATCTTTAAAAAAAGGTGTTTCTTCTTAGTACTGGTTCTAGCTCATAGCTCTCCTTTCTTTCTGTGGTTATTTAGCTATTGATTTTTCTGCCTGTCATATTGCTTCTCGGCTCTTGAAGGCGAATTAGCTTGATAAGGTTCAATTAATTTTAAACCTGGCTGTTCCCAGATCTGTCTGATCTCTGTTTTCAGTGTTTTATTATGTGGGTTTGGAATTTTGTATTTTCTTTTTTGAGAAGAAGAGATGGGGTTTTGATATTTATTTTTTTTTCATGCATTTGTTCCTTTGCTTTGGCAAAGACAGTGAGGAAGGTTTTCTGGTTGTTTTTTGTGGCAGGATCCGTGTTCCAGTTTCTCAGTTAAAGGCAAGCCAACGGTTATAAATGCTATCAGATTTCTTCTAATAGTCTTCTTTCTTGCAGCGCTGCCGTATAACTTAGCAAGGATGGATAGTCACGGCCTGCAGATGACACTTTTCTATTTATTGAACAGCGTTAGCAGCAGCCTTCCCTCCTGCACAAGGACTTCCTTCTCACAAAGGACGCTCGCTCTGTCTTGGCCCCCCAGGCGTGGGTGCTGGAGCCCTTGGATGGCTCCAGTTATCCCTGCCAGACTCCAGGAGAGGGCACCCGTCCCTCGCTCGCGTTTATCGAGCAAACTGCACAAAGCATCTCTCACCGCCCTGCGTGCGGTGACACACGCGTGCGGCTCCTCCGCAGGAAGCTGCGGGCAGACGGCGCTCTTCCACGCACCCCTGGACAGCACGTCCCCTGCTCCGGCCAAATGCACCCTCTGCTCTTCCAGGTCTCATCCTGCAGCCTGGACGAGCCGAGCGTCTGCAGGAGCTCCCCTGCTGGGGCCGGTGGCCCTCTTGCGTTTCATTTCTTTGTCAGGTAACACCCATGGGTTTGCTTCTCCAAAATAAGGGTGAAATTCAGACTGCTAAAGAATGGTCAGAGCAGTTTGTCAGGCAATTAAGGAAGGATCAGGTCTCCGAGAGCTTCGCTTACCAATTGCAGAGCCAAGGGAGTCAGCTCGCTCTTTCCCTGCGCTTTAGTTTGCTCACACTCCTGGCTATGCCAGATGAAAAGTTGCTGTTCGGGGTTAATGTATCCTTGTGAAGAAAATGGATACTGTGGAAAACGAGAATATATGGAGCAATTCTGTCTTTTTGAAATCTTCATACGTTCTGCCTCAGGAAAGGAGGCAGGACTGTGCAGGATAACGGTGTTACCTGCGGTGCTGGGCTTCTCTTCGAGTCCTGCGTTAATAGGTATCGCCTACTGTTTCTATATAACAGCACATAGAATTATTTATGCTTTTACTGGGTGAATGAGAGAGAAGAGGTGAGGAAAATGAAATGCAAACAGCATTTTCTGTAGCATGTTGGGTTGTAAAATACGGTAAAATAAGGATGAGTTTGTTCCACTGCCCTGTCCCACGACAAGCTGCTCTCCTATAAACTGAGGTAAGTCAGAGCAGAGATCAGCTTTCACAGCGCGGTGAAAGCCCCCGTCGCTGCTCTCCCTGCCCCAGGAGCAGGGGGCTGGGAGACCGGGCGCTTACTAAGGACAGTCCTGAGGTGGTGCAAAGAATTGGGCTGTCGCAGAGAAGAGCCTTGCCCTTGGGGGTTAGGCAGTTGGCAGAGCTGTTTATATTGTCATTGATACTGGGATAATTTGCTCTCACCCAGCACGTGGGACTCTATCATGTTCCCAAAGGACTCTGGCTGTGCAGCCCCTGGGATTTGGGGTGACAGCACCCCACGGCTTGTCTGTGCCAGACAGTAAGGTGTCTCCAGCTTTGCCTTTTGGGCACATCGTGGCGTTAGTCAAGACAAGATAAGCGTTCCCACAGTGAATACGATGCATCCTGTGTGTTTGCTGCAGGTGCAACCCCCTGGTCAACCTGAACTACGCTGTCCTGCTGTATAACCAGGGCGACAAGAAGGGAGCCCTCTGCCAGTACCAGGAGATGGAGAAGAAGGTCAACGCACTGAAGGAGAGCAGTACTCTTGACTTCGACCCTGAGGTATGTGCCTAACAGTTGTCAGCGGGAACTAAGTAGCCGCACTAAGACTGGCAACAAACGAGGAGGAAATTTGACTTTGGAGTCCAATTATTAGGAAGAAATTCTGCTTATGAGATTTTCTGAGTAGAGCAGTCGCCTGCTGAGAGCTGCTTGCTTCATTTCTGCTCTTTGAAGCCCAGTTCTTCAATCAATACACAGCAAGACAAGATTCCCTCTTAATTAAGGGAATGAATTAGCGGAGATGTTTCCCTCGAGCACCACGGCAGTAGCCGGCTCGGCACAGCTCTCTTTTTTATTTTTTTTTTTATGTTGTTGTTGACTTTATTGTTGTCTGAAGCGCTCCTGTTTACAAGGATCTCCTCTTTTTGTTGCGTGAGAAGATGGTGGAGGTTGCCCAGAAGATGGGAGCTGCCCTGCAGGTGGGGGAGAGCCTGGTCTGGACTAAGCCTTCTAAAGAGTCTAAATCCAAGCAGCGAGCCGCTCCGTCAGGGAAATCCTCCAGCACTCAGCAGCCTTTGGGCTCTAACCAGGCCCTGGGTCAAGCCATGTCCTCAGCTGCGGGGTACGGGAAAACCGTGCCGCTTCCCCCAGGTACTTCTCTTTTCCTTCTCTTTAAAGTGGGACTGTGGGAGGGGAGAAGGGGAGAAGAGAAATCTCTCTTTGAATACAGAGTTACAGCACGTGTTTCGGAAGGTATCGACTTGCTTACGCAGCAGTGATGTCAACATTTGGTAACAGCTTTCCCAGTTTTCTGAGTTAAGGAAGTGTGTGTCTGCAGTGCATTATACTATCCTGCTTTTGCAGGGGAGTGGAGTGTCAGTAAAGTTTCCTTTCCTATCTAAGCCGTGATGGGGAAGACTCCATGAGCCTGGGATTGAGATCTTGCTCCGGGAAGGAGGTGGTTTCGGAAACCAGACCTCTTGTCTCCCTTTGGGAAGAGCCCAGGAGCTAACAGGCACATACAGAGGGAGATGGGCTGCTGGAGAGAAGGGAAACGAGGGGCAATTTTCTGAAGCGCTTTATATTTTCTGTTACAAAAATAAACCGTGACTGGACTGCTTTGAAGCTGTGCAGCCAGGTCCTGCCCTTGCAGGTGGTGCTGAATTACCTTTTAGTGTGGGCCACTGGACTGAAGGTTGCTCGGGAGACAGCATCAGCCTTAGAAGGCTTAGGCCAGTATCTGTTCGTGCCGCTTCTTGCGCGGGCTGGGGAGGAGCATCTCCTGCGCCACCCTTCCTAGCCTGACCTCCTCTCACCCCTTGGCTTCAGAGGAGGAACGCGCGAGAGATACTGCTCGTCGCGGTGATTTTCTGTCACTCTCAGTCTTGTTTCCTGTGGACTGAACCAGGCGAGAGGTTGCGTAATCCAGGCCTCTCTCTTTGGCACCCCTAAGGACCTGTTCCATTTCTCATGCGTGGAATAAACTTTCCATGCAGGCAAGACTTAGTCAGGAAAGCTGAAAAATAAAACATACAGGAGTTTGGAAGCACTGAAGACGTTCAGGACTTTTATCATCCGTATCAGAGAAGGGAGCTGGTTCACAATATCGGTTGTCAGCCTAAATCTAAGCGTAGAAACAACTTCAGCCTGGAAGTACCCTGTTTTGATTTTACTCTGTAAGTAGCTGCTTTAACTGGCTGGAAACTCCCCCTGAGTTTGCTAAAGCTGTGAACTGAAAACGATACTGTGGGTTTGGCTCCAGCTTGAATATAAACCAGCTTCAGTGGAACTATTTTCCCTTCCGAAGCATGAGTTAATCCCTAAGTTTGTACTGACTTCTCACAGCAGCCCAGCTGAACGAGATCCTGTACCTTCGCTTCCCTTCAGCAGAACTTTGGGTACTGCAAGGTCTCTGGCTGGATAACTTGTAAGAGTTGAGTGCTGTTGATAAGCTAATGCTAGACAGAATAAATCCCAGAGTGATTAATAGCTGGGATTGTTCTGCATCTCCGTGCTGCCTGGAAGGGCAGAAAGAATAGACTAAAGACACACAGTAATTATAACCGTGTTCTCTCCCCAGGTGCTGGAGCATCAGCTCCGCTTGCAAAGCCTCCCTCGCTGCCTCTGGAACCAGAACCGGGCTCAGAAACAAGCCCCGAGGAGACCTCAGCACCAACAGGGGCCGAGGAACAGAGGAAAGAAAAGCGCAAGAGCCGGCAGGCAGCAGACTAGGATGGACTCTGGTCGGGACAGGCAGGTGCAAATCATCTCCAGTGCTGCCTGCTGACTTGTGGGGAGAGGGACCTGCCCTCTCCCCTGACCCACAGTGGCTTCACCCCACTGTCAGTTAGTCTAAACGCAGCTGTTTTCTGTTAATGACTTTAGCACGTGGTCTCTACCTTGTCCCAAGGAATTGTTGCAGCAGTCAGAACAGGTTTCTGCGTAGCTACTGTTAGTGTGGCCACAGCTTATTACAAGAGACTGGAGGGTGGAGATCTATCTCTCCACAGGGTTGGTAGTCTTCAGTCTTTGGGTGTGTAAGTCCTGCAGAAGGCTGTTGAGGCATCCAGTATGTTTAGAAAAGCTGGCGGTTGGGAGTCAGCATCCTGCACGCCAAAAGAGGGTCAAACCCTTCCGGTGGCTGAACTTGGGGAGCGGCTGCGGAAGCCCTGCTCAGGCTGTAGGAAGGTCGGTGGTAACAGGCTGGGCGAGGGGGTGAAGGGAAGGAGCGCACCTCACCGGGGCGAGTGCTGAGCAGTCAGCCGGGCTTGGGACTGGCACAGCCTGGAGCCGGTGGGCTTGTCGCTCCCCGTTTCACCAGGGCAAGGCTGGCGGTTGTGAACCACGGGGGAGCTGCGTCGCGAAGGTGAGCTGGTTTGTCTCGAGGCGATGGCTCCATCCACACGCAGCCCCAGGGGAGGGTGGATGGCCAAAGCAGACCTGCCGCGCTGCATTGGCCACTGAGCCGGCTTCTTCGGGAGCGTTCACCATCTGATTCCAGGATCGCTCTTTGTATTTCTTGAGTCCAACCTACTTTTAAGCATAAGCTTCCATGTGGTAGCTAAGAAGGTCGCAAAGCTGGCCCACAGGAAGGCCAGCGCTCCGAGGCTGGCTCTTCCGGAAGCACGCTAGCTGCGGCAGCAAAAAAAGTCTGCCAAATTCCTCATCGTTTGCTGAGAAATGGGATAAACGAGCCTCAGTGAAGCTCTGTGCTCAGGTGATTAGGGTTCTCCCTTGAGAATTCGTGTTGCCCAGCATGGGGGGAGAGATTGCAGGAAAAAACCCCAAAGAGCAAGCCTTTTTGGAAAAGACGGTACGGTCAGCTTCAGTGCTAAGTTTAAATCGTTTTTGTGTGACAGCAGCCATGCTCTGAATAATTTAGTTGTGCCCTCCTTACAGTTGCATTTTAGGAGAAATCATTTCTGTTAGCTGCAAGGCGGCAGAGCAGCCCATCGGTGAGCAGAGCGAGGAATTTTAATGCCTGTGTGATACTAGGGATGCTTTGAAAATGTTTCTGTCCTTTAACAGCAAAATCTTAGCCTTCCTTTTCTCTGCTGCTGTCAGTTTGTTGCCTCTGGGATTTATCTGAGCTTGATACAGGCCCTCAAAACAACTGCTTTTGGGATCTGAAGGCGGGACGGGACCATCATACTTCACATAAAGAAGCAGGAACTGGGTTAAGTATGGTTTTTCTCATCCTCCTCTCTGTGTGCCGAGAAGTACACAAAGCTCCCGTTGCCGTGGGACTTGCCGCCTGAATTTTCCAAGCGGAATGCATAGCGCATCCCCAGCGAAGCCAAAGCTTTGGGCTCAGCGTATTTGTATTTTAGGCTGCCCAGCTTTTTAAAAGCTATTTCCTGCTTTTAGTTCTGCACTGTTGCATTGTGTCGCTCCATAATTAACAAGTCCAACAGAGCAAGGTTAGTAATGGAAACTTCTCTGTAGCAACAACGTAAGAGCAGCATGACCACGGCTCTGGATACATTAACATCCTTCAGTTGCGCTTTGCGGTTAGCTGCTATTATCCAGAATGACATTAATGCATCTTTAGAGCGTAACCAGGAACGAAAGTGCTATTCCAGTCTCTGGAGAACACTAAAAGAGTAGGAACCCTTCGCTTTCTCCTCTGTTTTGATTGCCCAAACTGCCTGCTTATCTCAAACGTGGCTTTTTTTCCAGCTGTCCTCTGCTGACGGGGTGTGTATCGGTACAGCTGCAGGGCAGCGCTCCTGTAAGGTTTCCCTTGCACTAGGAGGTGAAGAAAATGGAGGCAAATTTAAACAAAAGAGACAAGAAGCAGTGTAAATCAGGTATAGTGCAGCGATTTTATTCACATTTACACTGAAAGTTACAGCAGCGTAACAGAGTGCCTGTGAAGAAGAGGTTAAGATTGCAGAGCGAGGGGAGGCAGGGTGTGGGAACTCTTTACCTCACCCCCAAAACTTTAGTTTGAGACAGTTTTTTTTTCTGATAGCAATTGACTACTGTAATCTTTTAGTCTTATCATGAAGGCTTTCAAGCCATGGAAGTTCCAATACAAGGAACAGTGACCAGAACAGCGTGGTTACAGGTAGGTGAGCACCAGCATTGCTGATGCAGGAAGGTTCCCCCCTTGCCCAGTTCTGCTCACGAGCCTTTGTTTTGGTTTTACTAGCTGCTTTCCCCTGCCTTCTGCTTGTTGTAAAAAAGAAAAGCGAACATAGACTGCAGCATTATGGAACTCCTTTGCTATGTTCAATAGATGGGAACAGCCCTCGTCCCACCGCTGTCCTCAATTTACAGCCCAGCAGAGACAAGGAACGGTCAAAGATGTCTCTCCCAGTCCCACCGGTATTACTTTCTTGGCTGCTAGGATGCTTTTATAGGGTGAATGTTACATGTTGGTACATAGGGTATACTACATTTGGAGGTACTGTAAAGGTATTTAAAATAAATATATATTTTGGTGAACAGCTTATGCAGGCAATTAACTGATTCTCCTTCTGTGAAAAGAAGCATTAGCACCTTGGTACTTTCTGGATTTGAACAGAGTGGAAGGGAGCTTCGTGGCTAAGGGAGCATTTTTAAACATGTAATTACAGTTGGGTAATAAATAGAACTGCAATTCCTCATCTTGTCCCCTCTCTTCCCTCTGGGTACTGTGATGACGGCATTTGCATACAGTAAATTCACAGTATCTTTATAGAGAGCTTTTTTTTCTGCTATCTCATGATGAGAATGGGGCCGGACTGGTCTTTCAATTGAAATTAAGCAAGGGATTTTTCAGCAGGACCATACTAAGTCATTTAGGGATTTTGGAAATCACACCTTATGTTCCAAAACCTGTTTCTGGCATCAGCCATAATTCTGATCTTCTCTTTTCCCCCCATAATTGAAATTTTAAGATGGAAAAGAATAATGAGCTTAATTTCTAGGGAAGTACAAACCATCTGCTTTAGGAGGGTTTTTTTTCCCCTTTTTAGAAAAATGTATATCGTTAACCAGGTTAAACCACGCAGCTTACAAGGCAGACTGCAGCTTGGCTTTCTCACAGGGAAGAAACTAGAAGACACTCAAGTAGCAAGACCTTGTTTCAGCCATGAGGAATGATCTGTCCATCCAGCAACGTTTATTCAACCCAGACGACTCTGGTTTCGAGGTCCCTGAGACAACTGGATGCTGATTTACGCTATGGGCAGCGTTAGTGTCTACTCGCCACGTTCCTGCATGCCATCCTGCCCAGGCAGTACTGAGCGAGGTGGACCTTGGGTCCTACTCACCAGCTTGTTCTTGCCTAAAAATTTCCCCTTTGGGAAGTGGGTTGCAGTTGGCAAAGCCTCTTCTACAGGGACAGACAAGCCTCGGTGCTGAGTGAAGAACAAACTTGACTAAAATAATAAGCTCCACACATAAATGCCCTACAAAAAAGCACGTTTTAACAAGCAGTTCATCTGCCAAGACTGTTTTATATAATGGAAAACACAGTTCTGCTACAAGGAAAGCTTTACCACTCTCTCAAACCAAATTGCACAAAAACCAGTGGGTTTTTAAATGAAAGATACAGGTGAGATTTGAACCCAGTTTGACCCAGGCTGCGCTAAGGAGCGGCTTTCCTGAGAAATTCCTAAGGGAGGTTTTCGGGGTGGTTTTTTTTAGGTTCCCCCCCATGCATTTTAATGAGATCATTCCCCCTTAGCTGCCGGCATTTGTATTCTTCAGCTGCTCTGAGCTCTTCTCAGCAAAGGCTGATACCAGGCTGGGTTTTCAAAGCGACAGCAAAGCCGTTTGGAACAGACGCCTTCCCGAGCTGCCGGCACAGAAGGTAATGGCCGCGTGCGCTATTTCCAACCCGCGTTTGTTTCCTTTGCTGAGAGAACATCCTCCCACTAGAGTCTGGATCAATAACTCCCTGAGAATTCAGCCTGGTTGGCGCTTAGGATCCACCTGAGGTATTACACAAGAAACTGCTCCATCTGTTACAGAAGAGAACTTCACCTGACACCTCTGAATAGACAGGAGAACAATTGTTCTGGCTCTAAGATAAAGTTTTACTGAAGAGTTTAATCAGACTCAGTGTTGCTGGAGCAGAAAGCAGACAGGAGTGAGGGCTGAGAGCCGGCCAAGGGATACACCACACAAAACAGCTGGTTGCAAATAGGTTTCCTCTGCCCCTTATCGCTCAAACTTTAGAAACAAAGAGCAAGGACAACCTTTAATATTGTCATTTCTCTCTCTAGTGAGCTCATTAGTGCTTGAAGGCAAGACGTGAGACAGTCTTTGTTTTGGCGTCTGTTCTAGCTGGTTTTAACCAATGAGTCTATAGACGGATTTTTTTTTTAAACATTAAATTACCACTTTGGTGTGATTACAGGTTTAAAACTTAACTGTATGCTTTTACCAAAACATTAATTGCACTAGAGAAGTTAATATGGCTTGAAACAAACATTCACATTCAAATACTGATTTAACAGAGGACACAAGAACAATCCAACTAAAGCCATAAAAATGTCAATTCAGTATTTTCCTCCAGTTTTCTACCGTTCTTCCAAATGTACTCCAAGACTTGATGAGTTTCCTTTCACCAGAAATAGCAATGCCGCACACTGCGTGACAGAAGCGCTTGACAGCACGGCTTCAGAACAGATTGCTCCAAGCACGTGCATCAGCAGCCAGTGCCAGATCCCGGCACAGAGGGAGTTTAGCTGCTCGCTCGATGACAACAGCATCAGCTTTCACCTACGCTGCAAGCTCCAACAGAGCCCAACAGCACAGAGACGTAAACAACTTTTAGGGTAACCAGAAAGAGTTATGTACCATTCTTGCAAAAACAGTCCCAGTATTCATTTTAACTTTTTTCACAGGACACGACTGGAAGGGTCACCCTGTGGTACATAATTCCTGGTAATTCAGTATATGATTGCAAAATAAGAAAAAATAAAGCAAACCGCAAGTAGCATCAGTGGATTTCACAGTTTAAAAATCTACTTTTTATTTCTGTTATTGTCATCGGGAGGTGTACTGCAGAGACAGCTACAAAAAGCAACCCCTACCTTAGGCTAACTAGGCTTAAACTAAACTTGGGCAGAAGGTAAGCGATGGCCCATCCATAAACGCTGCTGACAGGTTTCTGTCAGGTTTTGGAAACGGATCTGGCGCTGCACTGCTGGCCAAGCGTTGGGTTCCAGTAGCTGAGAAGTGGAGTCAGGCTCTAAAGCAACAACTGACAAGGGTCAAAGCAGCTAGAGGCAACGCATAAAGGCTAAGAAGGAGAATTTCAGCACCATTTCTGTAAAGAGGAAGTAATGAGAAAAGAGCAAACTTAACCAGATCTCACGTGCCACAAGAGGAGATAACTAAGGAACATAGAAGTAAAGAAAATCAAGTAATTCCTTAGCAATGCTACAAAACGCCCCTGGAGAAAAAAAATACTAAAGAGCCTTTAAACTGGAAAAAATTGGACTTGGGGCTAGGCTCTTCCACAGCCAGGCAGCTATCGTACATCGCCACAGGCACGGCAGAGAAGGAACGCATCCTTTCAATGTCCCGGCCTCCGTGATTTACGCATCTTAAATAACCCACTGCTTGGCCTTAAGCGAGCAACACGCAGAGGAAAGGTAGGAAGCATTGCTCATTTTTGATCAAGGGTAAGAAAAGAACCAAAACAACGTGGCTGCACTGGCTACAGCCACATGGAAGTGAAAATGTCCACGTGCACAAGTTTTTATCATGTGGAGAGCCGCTGGCTTACGCCACAACGATGAGCTCATCTATTGCATCTTCAGCAAACTGTGTGTGAATAAACGTTTCCAGTGGAAACCCCTCTGTTCGGGAGTGCGAGGGTAGCTGAGGTTTGTCATCCATCACTCTGGATTTCAAGGTAAGAGTAATACATGAGAACAAAGAGAATTTGTAGAGACAGCGAGGATCAGGGGGAAGCAGAGATTATTTCAAGCCTGGTTTTGAAGCTTTGGTACTTTTGCAACTTTTTTGTTTCTTCGTGGTGAACGGAGATCTGGATTTTTACAGTCCATTAGATAAATTTGTTTAAACATCTCTCACCTACCAAGGATTTTTGTATTTTACAAAAAACCCAACCCAACCAACCAACAAAACCCACAATCACTAGAAATTTCACCTAGTGAAATTTCTCTTTTCCCCCCCTATACAGACCAGAAAAACCCCCAACTAGCGATTTCCAGTTCTGTTGTTCAGCAAGGTCTGTTAAAGACAAAAGCAGCTTTGCTTTGTTGTCGCTGCTGTAGCTGTGCAGAGGTGCGAGACAGCCTACACGTGCAGGAAAAGGATTTCAAGAGACTCTGCAACCCTTATTGTAATTGACTTTGGAAGGCAGAGGGAAGTTAAGCGCATTGTGTTCACAGCACGTGAAACGTGAAGTGAAAGATGGGCTGCTGGGTCCCGCAATTCCATTCAGTTTGATCATCGTATAGATGGTTTCAAAACTTAATCAGGGACACCAGCGGCACGTCTGATTAAGCGGGTCACGCTTGTTAAGAATTACCCTTGGTAAGTGAATTTGGGGACCAGGCGAGCTCTACGTGCCTGATCAAAGCAGATATATAGATAGAGCAGCAGTCTAGCCATCGCAAGCTACTGGTGTTTGAGAAGTGACTCACAGTGCCAGGCCTTCACAGCGCACCGACAACGGGGCAAAGAAGAAATATCACCTGGTGAGAAAGAACAGGAGCAGCAGAAAGGAGGAGTTAATAACAACAGAGTTTAGCTTTTAGGCCCAGATGAATTCTAAGCAATAAACCCCTTTTTCATACTGTTTACAGCAGTTATTTATTCAAAGTAGTTTTAAAAAAGAAAAAAAAGAGAGATAATTTAGGCTTGTAAGACTCCTGTTAAATCCAAGCGTAACTTACCCTTGGACAAGTTCTGTTAGTGCAGTTCTGTGATTTTAAATGGCCATACGGCAATGCCAGTCCAATCAGCCTCGCATCCCTGCAAATGCTTTTGGAAAAGAGAATTGAAATACAGCAGCAGGACTGTTGCTGGTGACAGCTTGTGTGTATTTAGTTTTGTTTTGTTTCCAACTCCAGAATCCACACAGCTTGGCCCAGCGTCAGGAAAGTGGGACCCAGCGTAAGCAAAGGATTAGTTCTGCAGCTGGCAGGATGCGTGGCCTTTGGTGGTCCTCGGGGTGCTGTGCCAGAAGGCTATGATCAAAGGTTGCAAAATAACCCTGCTAACGGCCTCAGACCTTTTAAACGGATGAAAGGAGAATTTCTTTATTTTTTCTGTAGGAAGACTAAACCAGAACTCCAAGTCCCATGCTACAATTTATCAATAATAATAATAATAAAAATCTGGATAGAAGTACTTCCAGTCTTAAGTAGATCCCGCACTGAGATAAATGCCAAGACTCAAGAGAAGATCAGGATGGGATAAGCTGCAGGCAAACATAGCACTGGCTGTATTTCTCCTCCAGTACAACGCAGAAGACTTTGCTCAGAGGGAAAGCAGAAGTTAAATATACATTGACGGACAGCATTGTGTGCTAAGTCAGTACAAGTTACAACAGCTGTCAATTTTTATCCTTACAGAGCATTCACAATGGCATTTTCCAACAGGAGAATATCACTGATGGCAATATGACGGCGTTATCGAAACAGATCACTCCAGCCTAAGTGACAGGGACTCTCCTCTCCATTCAAATGCAAAGACTGACCTAAAGTGACCTCCTACAAGTTCTGGTACAGCACAGGCTTGCATAGACATGCTGATTGCACTTAATCCAGTTATACTGAAAAAAACGCATACGATAGCTATGCAAATACACTTGAAGTTCCTGGAAGTGGACAGAAACAAAACCATGCTGGAAAGAGACAAAAAAAAATAATGCTGGTGCTGTGTAATCCATTGCACGCTACTACGAAGAGGAAAAAATATAAGCAAAGTATTTAACAAGGACACATGGTTCTACTTTTTTAATTTCAAAGGCTGTCCAGAGCAAAGAACCCATCAGTGACCTAGTCAAAGAAAAAAACCCACCAAAATCAAACCCTAAAAAACCCCTCAGTCTTACCTGGAAAACGCTGTCGCGGCTTTTGAGCCTCTGGAAGGACCTTCCCTAATATATTAACCCTTCTGAATGGAAGGCAGGGAAACTGAAGAAAATTGTACAACCCTTCGCAAACAAAAAAATTAGTCTCCAGTACTCAATAACTCTTCTGTAAAATACCAGCTAGAAGCACCCAGTGTTAGCAAAGAACACCAGCTGTGAGCCCCCCGGATGGAACTCTTGGCGTTTAGTGTACAGCAAACACAGGTAATGTTTTGTGGTTTACCTGGCAAAAAGATAAAGCTGTCTCTCTCTCCAAATATAAACCCTGATTATCTTCATTTCTAATTGCCCAAAAACTGAGGGTGGGCTACTAGGGCTCAGTTGAATACCTTGAGTCACAGCAACAAGAGATATCCAAAATAATCTACGCTGCCTTGAGTCAGGTTTTCTCTGGGCATTTAAGGAGTAGGTACAGCGTGCATCACATTTCGGGACTCTGGCTCCCTCCAGTGCTGGGGGCACGGAGGCCGAGAGGTAATTTCATCAGTAAAAGATTTCATCATCACACCAAGCAAGCGGAAGGTTTGCTCTTGCCACGTAGCAATGTGCTGTGAGCAGATAACGCAAGAACCTTTTATTTTTAATTTATCGGAGGCGAGACAGGGCCGAGCACTGCTGCGCTCTCCCTGGGATCTACACGCAGGAAATTCTCCTGGCTGCCGCACTTTCCAGCACTGACAGACAAGATCTGCTCAGAGTTACAAACAGCAAACCTACGCCAAACAGGGATTTCGGTATTCATTTCCCTCCCCGCATGCTTACGACAAAGCAAAACTGATTTTCACATTAAATACTAAAACGTCTGCACCAAAATGTGAAGCGTTCGAGTCACCGCCAAGTGACTGGAATGTATCTGACAGTTTATACCTGGAATTATTCTTTGGCTCTTTTTCAGTTATATCCAGAAAACACACCACACCCTGATTCTGTTCCTATACCATCACTGGCTGAAATCCTAAGGAGAACACCATGGTTCCTCAGACACCATACAGTATCGGAGAAAAAGGAGGGTCTTCGTCTTCTATTGAGGATACACTTCTGAGTATAGCAGTCCTTCAGCTGAAATAGCATCCCCAAGGCCCACGGTCCGGACAGGATCCTTACACACCAGAACGGGAGTGAAATGGAATGAGATGCCTTCTCTGTGCCAATGCACTACCGGCTCATCCGGGTTTAAAGAGATTTGGGAAGGTGCTTCGATCTGGGAGGTAACAAACTCCAAAGGAGCTTTAAGAAAGACTTTGCCGGTATCGATTGTGTCGGTCGCGCAGGCCTGAGTCCCTGCTGCTCTAGCTCCGGCAGCCACGGCAGCAACCTGGTTGCCCCAGTACCCATCCACTGTGACGAGGATGTGATAGGCCAGGGTGTGGAAGTGGATCCGTGTGAGATCAGATGCCCGCGCCGCCGTCTTCCCATGCTCCTTCAGGATCCAGAAGAGGATGTCGCTGACTACACCCACGTCGGGAACTCCGCTCCAGGAAGCAAGGGAGGCATGGGGACCAGAGGCAGACTGCGTGAGGAACAGCAGCTCCTGTTCGTTGAGCCCAATGGAGTTCACCAGGGGAAAGACCTGCTAACAGAAACACAGGAACAACAGTTTTTCCTTCAGAGACAGAATCAGACTTTGGTATTCCCCATTCAGGGTATTGTTTTTACAATACTGTGTCACTGGCTCTACCGCCAGCGTGCTCAGCAGAAGAGAGCACCCAGTTTCCTGGAGACATGCAGACAGAAGTCAGCGCACAAGCTTCCCCAGTTCAACAAGTTTGCAAGAATTACTTAGCCAAGAAAACATTTCACAACAAGGGTGTACGCTCATTTTGTGCAGTTAATTTTCTAGACTCAAACTCTGATGTTAAGAAGTAACAAAACATCAAATCCACAGGAAACACTCGTAACACTGAGATTAGATCTGTGTCAAGCTAAACAAGGAACCAGCCAGATCTGCAGGAAAGAAATTCTGCAAAGAAATGGAGTTTTTCTTAAATTATAAACTCAGCTCAAATTCAAATCCTGGGTTTTTTTTTGTAGAAATCTGCCATCCTGCTAAATCCAAACCAGCCAAAGTTACTTGTGTCTGCAGAGTTGCGAGTATTCTCCTGGGTCACCTTCACCCCCTGACTGCAAAAAATCTTTCCATCAGAGGACAGAGCCCAGCTGTGTTGTACAGTATTTTTACTGAATACACTTGCTGAATTAACTCAGATCTGCAAAAAATCTTTATTCCTTGCTGAAAACGGTCTGATGATCAACCGAGAGCATTGTAAGACACCTCCTAAATGAAACTTCCCAGAGAGACCTATCTGTCTAAATTGAATACTCTCTCTGAGCTAAAGAAAACAGATCTGTCTTCTGCTAAGCCACAAGTCGTTACAGTTCTCCTTCGCTGCACGGAGGAGACTCTGGTAAGCTCAGGAGAGGAAACAGAAGCATTCAGAATGCAATAGCAGACATCAAACCCAAGTTCTCAATTTTACCTCCAAATGGATAGTCCTAATTTTAAAGTTTTCATTTCTGTATTCATCTACCAGTCTGCGCATTGTGATACTGAAGAAAAGGAAACTGATGAAAAGAGTTTCATTTTCGTTACCTGATGCATAATGTTGCTCATAAAATCTTGATCAGTCATACTGGCCAGCTCCAGGTGTATGGGAATGTCTGTGGGGATATCGGAGATGGAGGCCACAGCCTACAGTGGTACAGGAAAAGAAAAAAACCCAACACCCTAAACCATATATTCATTAAGAAACAGAAGGAACAAAGGGTTTTAACTCAGAGATACACATTGTTTAATCTTCTCATGTATGGATTTAAACATGATTCCAAATGGGATATCTCACAAGTGCCAGAATGTACTGCTAGGGGGAAGAAATAAAAACGACTTCTACTTTTCAGAATCCCGGAGCAGGAAAACCGTATCTAAACCTAACCTGCACCCAACGCTGCACTTTTCTAATGGACTAATTCAGAAACCTTGCCAATCTGAAGCAGCTATAGAACAGCTGATCCTAGAACAGAGAAAAAGCGGAAAAAAAGGCCAGTGCATTGCATCAGGAAGGGCACTTGGCTGTGAGACAGGCAGTGATCTGTACATAAAAAGAAAACACGGTGTAGTTCTTTTGGACTCAGATGAGAAGGCTGCCTCTTGGATTATCTAACACAGATGCTTAAAGAATGGAAATCTTGATTATAACCCTGATCATCTTAGCATCTGGGATAGAAAAAGTGTAATTTAGCCACCAGATAAGCTCCAGTAACTACGTCACCGTACTCCAGCCAGATCATACCTTTTTTTGCCCTAGACAACCCACTGAATCCAAGAAACATTAGTGTTACAGGATTAGATTTTTGCCATTCCTACCATTCACGTTCTTCTTTTAGCATGCAATAATGAAAAGATTTGTGGGAGATCTGAAGACTGAGCCTAATTACAAGTTCAAGCCTGGGAAACCAAAAGTTTGCCATGAAACATTTGTTGGAATGGAAGTTAAGGTGGTGTTCAAGTATCCTACCTCCATAAGACGTCTCTGCCTCATCTCCTTGCTCTGGCCTTCCATCATGTGAAGTCCTGAAAGTACCACGAGATCTGGCTGAAACTCATCCAAGCTGGAGACAAACACTTCCAGCATATTTAAGGCGCCATTTGATAGGTCATGGGAGAAGATGAAGCGGTTGGCATTGGGTGCTTTCACTTGTCCCCACTCTTCACCTAGGGTGAAACAAAGAGAAGCA